>RCUC01124806.1:0-20051 GCA_003697995.1 Taxidea taxus jeffersonii | reverse complement strand
AATAAAGAGCTTTCCAGCGTATTGCTGCTTGAGTTGTTGGCTTGTCTACCCTGACCCTCTGACTTTGTGTCCATAAGCCATAGGATTTGCCCTTCAGTAGAACACAGGAAGACACCAAGTAGAATTTGGCATCTTGGGACAACTTGCTTTTTCTTACATTGTGCAGTTAAATCCACCCCCTTCTTTTTTTTCTGGAACATCATTGTTTTACATCTATCAATCAGCACGTTTTGGGGAAAAAGTTTGTGCTCTTACTACCTAAAGTAGCTAAATAGCGAAATATTTGCAGATTGCTCACAAAATACCTTATGATGCATCAGTTGATTTTCATAAACACTCTCGAATTAGGCAGGGCAGGGATCCTTAAGTCAAATTATAGTTAGGAAGTCTGAAGACCAGTGGCATTAGCAATGATCCTAAGATCACTAGAGAATTTGTATTCAATCTATTTGCACCACTCCTACTTACTAACCCATTGTTTTGTTAAGGATGGCAACATGTCTACACATGTGGTCGCCTATACATTCTTCAGACAGGGATAAGCATGTGGCTTAGTTCTGCCTAATGAGATGCAAGAGGGATTTCTCAATGAAGGTGCCTGTTTTCTTGAATAAAAAGATAAAGTTTAGGAGTGCCTTGGTGGCTCAGTCAGCTGAGTGTTAGACTCTTGATTTTGGCTCAGGTCATGATCTCAGGGTCAGGGTCAGGATATCAAGCCCTGCATTGAACTCTGCACTGAGCACAGTACCTGCTTAAGATTCTCTCTGTCCCTCCCTTTTGCCCCTACTCTTCCACTTGTGTGCACTCTCTTTCTGTCTCAGAAAGAAAGAAAACATTTGACAATGTTTTGAGTGTGTGCACAAAGAGAGTGTGTGCACTCTCTTTCTGTCTCAGAAAGAAAGAAAGAAAGAAAACATCTGACAATAAAAGGGCATATATATATATATATATGCCCTTTATATATATAAAATCCTATTATATATATAATATATATTATACATATAAGATACGTGTATATATATCATATGTATTATATATAGTTATATATATATAAACTATATACATATATAGTTTTATATATATTATATATATATATAGTTTTATATATAACTATATACTGTCTGTCTGGAAAGCAGGAATGTTGTCTGATGGTACTGCAGCTATCTTTAACTAAAACTACAACCATAACGATAGCTGACAAAATTAGTTTTTACTCTAAGCTAGATTTTTCTAATCACTTTCTATAGTTAAACTCATTTAAATCTTATAACCATTATTACTTTAAAATATGAATAATGAGGCACAGAAAGATGAGGTAACTTATCCAAGTTCCCCTAGTTAGTAAGGGATGAAGGCAGGATTTGGGCCGAGTTCATCAGGCTGCAGAAAACAAGGAGTCTGGGCCCCTGAGCACATTCCCGAGGACTCACACAAACCACAGGCACCTGCTCCCCCAATCTACATTCAAAAGCCAAATCTCTTCCTTGTTTGAGCTACTATAGCAGGGGTTTTCTTGCATCTGATCGCAATCCTGGCTTCTATTTGGTTTGCTGTGACACACCCAGGAGAGAGCCCTGGGCAGGGTGCCAGAGAAGTTTGGTTCAAATGCAAGCTCTGCCAGGTGACCAGCTCCCTAACACTGAGGAACTCCCTTCAGTTCCCTGGGCTCCGTGTCTGGTTCTTTGCAAGGAGAGAACTAAATGAGAGTCCTTTCTCGGCCTTTAAAAGTCTGCTCCTCTGAGATTCTTCCTGTTTCTCATGGCTGCCATTCTGTATTTTCTTACTTGTTAATTGCTACATCAAAGGGTAAACAAGAACTCGTGTTTGCTATGTGCAAGGCCTCTGCGTTCAGACAGTAAGTGGCAGAGCTGATCTGAATCTGGTCTTCGTCCTTCACCACTCTGCTGGTTATTAGCTCATAAAAGTCACTTAAAAAGTCAACACGTGTTGAACTTAATACCATTAGAGACCAGCTTACCCTACAGTCTTAGCATCTCACCATTTCCCTCTATAACTATCCATCAGGCATATGAATTTCTATGTAATTCTGTTATAAAGCCTTGCAAAAGCCCTGGAATCAGCGATAGCAGGAGTTAGCGAGAAGAGTTTAGCTAAGAGAAGACAATTCTGTCAGGCCAACTACACATTGAAACTTAATTTTGTTCTTTCTCAGTCATTCCTCAGAGAGGCTGGAGTCATGATCAATCGCCATTTTAGTTTCAGTGTGAGAAATTGTCTGCTTTAACAAAATGTCTACAAAACAAGACAAAACAACAACAACCAACAACAAACTTATACAAAAGGAACTCTGGTGATAACACAGCAGAAGTTATATATATAGGGTAAACACTAAAGCTCTCCTATTCATTAGGGCCTCCTTTGCCTGATCATTAAGAGAGCGCTACGTGGAGGCAGTTTTCTGATGGGCTTTAAGGACATACAAAATCAGGGACAAACTGAATATATCTAGGAGGACTGAAGCTTATACATCATCTTGTCCAGAGCTTCTCGATTTTTGCTATCCATCAAAATCCCCCAGGGGACTCTGAAAAGTCCCAAATATCTAGGCTTCACCCCAAACTACTTATATCAGAGTTTCTGGAAGTGGGACACAGACATTACTGTAAAGCTTCCAGGTGGTTGAGATGCCATGGCTAAGACCCACTAATCTCACCCAGAATCCCTCCTTTTATTCAGGCAAGAGGCTGAGGCTCACCTACGGGAAGCAGTTTGCCCAAAATCTTACCATCTTCTTCCAAATGAGGCCTGGTGATTCCTGTGGCCTTTGGTCTCCACCATGTCAGAGCTACCTCATGCCCTGAGAGTTCTGGTCTCAACCCCAACCACACCGCCAGGTCAAAAGCCAGTGCAGAATTGTATCTGCAAGGCATGAAAGTGCTTTGACTTCGAGGTTTTGAGAGTCAAACTGTAACTTCTTGGGTCTATAAAAATGCATTGTGAAGAGAGACAGGCTATGTAGACCAGGATCTGAGTAATGATATAAGCATAGAACCCTCTATGCATAGAAGGACCTGGTGGGCTGCGTAACAAACAGCTAGAGAGAAGGAAGAAGCAAGTGGGTCCAAATGCTAAACACTTTACATAGGCAAGTTTATTTAATCTTGAAACCCAGGCTATTTATTTAGCTGGTTTGTAGAGGAATAGCAGGATTGGTTGTTAAAGTATTCAAATAATTCTGTTGAGATTGGTAAACAGCTGTTGCTCTAAGACAATTGACTATTATTACCCCTCCCTGCTGACCCCATTTCTGGGCCCGTGCTGTTTCTTTAGGAGCCCCTCTATGTCTCTTTGGTTGAGTACCCAAAGGGTTTATGCATGACACAGTGGAGGCCTCTGGACCCTACTGGAGTGCTAAGGTCCCAATCCCTTCTTATTACTTAGTACACATGCTTCATCAACTGTTAAGTCTTTTGACTATCACCTCTGTTCACATCCTTCCTGTTCCCACAGCAAGACAGATATATAACTTTACAGATGAAAAAGCAGATACTCAGAGAGGATATAAGACTTGCCCAAGGTCACATGGTGAGTACAGAGCAGTTACCCCAGGCCCTCCTACATTTGAGTCTTCAGCCAGTGGCTGTGTTTGAAGCATGATGCCCAGTAGGAACTCTGAAGTCAACTATGCATTTTAATTCCTCACCTCCTTCTCTTTAAAGCCTTAACATGTAAACAGGGAAACTATCATGGCTCTGCTTCATCTCTGTCACATACAAAATGTACTAAGATGACTGCAGTGAAGATTGCATGTGGATTTAAAAAAGAAAATGATTTGATGTGCTCGCTTCGGCAGCACATATACTAAAATTGGAACGATACAGAGAAGATTAGCATGGCCCCTGTGCAAGGATGACACGCAAATTCGTGAAGCGTTCCATATTTTTGCGAAATAAGTCAACTGGAGAAAGACAACTACCACATGATCTCCCTGATAAGAGGAAGTGGAGATGCAACGGGAGTGGGAGTTAAGGTGGTAGGAAAAGTAAAAATGAAAGAAGATGGGATCGGGAGGGAGAAAAACCAAAAGAGACTCTTAATGTCATAAAACAAACTGAGGGGGGTGCGGGGAAGAGGGGTTGGGTGAGAGTGGTGGGGTTACATTATATGTTTAAATAAAGCTTAAATAAAGTAAAAAAAAAAAAAAAAAGAAAATGATTTGAGAGGAAAGGAAGAATCTTTTTAGGCCCAGCCTGTAAACTTGTCTCCAGGACTTGAGTCTGGAGTAAATCAAATAAGCATATTGCCTATATCCGCTCACACCGTCTGTCCTCCCCTTCCTCATTCCAGAGTCCCTGCTCCAAGACTTTCAAATAATGATGAACACTCAGATACTGCCTGGGCCTATGTGGACATTACTCTATAAAGTGTGAGGAGCACTTAAAAACAAAGAGTGCTAAATAAGTAACATTTACTGTCCCTTCGCCACCACTTTTCCACGGCCCAAATAAATCTGGAGATAATGTTTTAATATTGTAGAGCTGGGATATTTATTCTGCATTGAACTCCACTTTCTTGTCCTCCTAAGACTTATAAAGAATGTTAATAAATTCTATAAATTGCAGAGTTTCATCAGCAAGAAAGAGAAAATGATTGAGAATTAGTTCTCATTATCTGAGTAAACACTTTTGTGCAAGACCATGCGTTCAGGGCTCCCCTCCTGCCAGGCACAGAACTTGGCACAGAGAAGGTTCCTGATGGAAGATTGTTAATTTCAGTGTTGAATAACAGAATTAGGTGTTTTCAAAGAATAGTAAAGAACCACGGTTAGATATCTGGTTTCCAAGCACAGATGCAGTGGCAATTTCAGTCTATAGTAAGTCATTTTTCTCTGCAAGCTCCGCATATACCAGGGGATTCACCACGCTGTTATTTTAGAACAAAATGACTTTAGAGCATGGTATGATAAAGTAAAATCTAGTATTTATGAAAGAAAAATCTATTTCTTTTAACTCATGGAATCTCTATCACTGTCATCCCTCAATGGTTTATGGATAAGAAATTACCGTTTTGTAAAGGGAGGTGAGAATTCCATCATCTTCCGCAGGTATCTTAACTCTCCTGCATTCTTACCTGGGCTGCAGTGAGCAATAAAGGAGCATACATGGACTGGGGACCAGTACATATTAGGTTTTAGGGAAACATTTGTCTTCTTTCCCTGTATGGTTCAAGATCTTGGGATACATCAAGAGATGCTGATCAAAGGGGGAAAAGATCTTAGGATTTTGTAGTTTATGTGTTATACCACACAGAGAAAAGTTGAACTTGTTAAAATAATTCTTCCTTGGGGCGCCTGGGTAGCTCAGTGGTTTAAAGCCTCTGCCTTTGGCTCAGGTCATGATCCCAGGGTCCTGCGATCGAGCCCCGCATCAGGCTCTCTGCTCAGCAGGGAGTCCGCTTCCCCTTCTCTCTCTGCCTGCCTCTCTGCCTCCTTGTGATCTCTGTCTGTCAAATAAATAAATAAAATCTAAAAAAAAAATTCTTCCTTATAAGAAAAGTAAAGGGCCTAGAACTAAGTGGCAGGATCAGTGATTGTTGAGTTAATTTTGTAATTATAATGACCAGCTCTTCCTTTTTCTCAGATAATTTACAATAATAAAATAATCCATAGTTATGCTTTTCTTGGAATATTGAGCTTATTGGTATATTTTATTTTCCCCAAAAGTAGTATAAAATTTGAGGAAAAATAATTTAAATATAAGAAATATGAATGATGAGTACCCACTTTTCTAGATGAAATGGATGATCAAAGAATAATTGAGTAATGTAATAAAGGAAAAATATAACATTATCAACCCCAGTGACCATGAGTTAAGGATTATTTGGCTTCACAGATAAGGTGATTTTATTCACAAGGTCAAGTGCCTTATCTAAAACCACACATAGTTGAAGTGTTGGTATGACCAGAGTTGATTGGACCATAGCTGGAGAGTTGAACCTATGAACTTAGCCAGTCAGATTCTCTCATTAAAAAACCTGGAGTTAGAAGGTGTTGGGCACTGAAACAGTACTGTTAGAAAAGATGGGACCCAAGTTTGGGTCTCTACCAACCCAAAATCTCATGAAGGCTGTTATTCTAGGGACCAGGGTTTATGGGTCTTACCTAGGGAGAGAAAGAATGAAGAAGAGGATTGCGTTCCATGAAATTCCTCTTCATTCATCAACGACAAATAAAGGACTTTTTTTTTTTTAACAAGACTTGAAGTATTCTGTTCCTCATAACCTACATTCTCTAAGACAGGAGCATTTACAATAGAAAAAAATATTGTGTTGAAATTGAGTTAGAAAAATATATGTTCCTGGTTCAAAGGTTGGAGAAAAATACTTTACACACATGCAAAGACATACACCCATCCCATATATGTAGAGAGAGATACAGGTAATCTACTTTCATGATGTATTATAAGGAAAGAGCAAATGTCTGGGGAGGCAGTGGAGACTGAGCAGAGAGTTTGACTTCTCATACTTTAGCATAGTACTCATGCTTTGGAAAAGCAGTATTAACTAGATCTATATTAGTGCAATCAATAAAGGGTCTCTATTTAAAGCAAAAAAGATCAACAACTGAAAATAAGAATGAGAATTGGCTCTAACTGGTATGGAACCTTAAGACCAGAGTATGACCAGTCCTCAGGGGTAGGAAGAAGATGTTCAGAGCTGTGGACCAAAAAGTGGACTGATACATAATCTAAGGTTAATGAAAAAGGGAAAAGGAACTAATGCTTCAATTAGTCCTGGATAAGGAATTATCTAGGCGCTAGTAAGAAGGCACTGGAATAATGTCAAAGACACATGAGACGTTATTTGTCCTTTGTTATAGGTATGATGCCTTAAATAGCTTTTAAATAAACTCTATATAGTTAATTTCATACACATACATTCCATGGTATAATAATAATTATTACTTAGTGATATATCTTGCTCTATACCTGATGTTTGGTTAGGCATTACATATATACACACTGCCCTGCTTGTTTGGTCCCAGCCCTGCACATGCAGGGTTCTTTCCCACATCCACACTTCCGAGAGTTGCATGTGTGTACCTGCTTGTGTATGCTTCCTAGGCTTGAGGAGTGGCCACCACTGTGGAGGTCTGGATGAGCTTGGGCATGTGGGCAGAAGTATCTTGTGCATGTGAACTGAGCCCTCTTACAGGATGGATGGGAAGAAACAGAATGGGCTTGGGGCTGGCTCTCCTACTCTGCCATGCTCCAGCATAGAACTCTGAAAAGTTTGGGAATTCTAAGTAGAACCTTGGCATCTGGGTTTTTATGAAGTTAGATTTGTCAATGGTGGAGGATAGACTATAGTTTATTTAACAGTTAACTTGATTTTTATAACTTTAAGTATTTAGACATAGGACATGTGGTCCTTCTTGGGGGCCCAGGACTCCCCTTGGGCCTGAAAATTCCGGGTCAGGGCTAGTGCCCAGTACAGTGCCTGGCACATAACAGGCCCTCAGTAAACCTATTTCAGATTCTATGTGACTATTTTTTTCAGGCTTATGCCTGCTTAGGAATGCTTCAGGTTATATATGACACAGAGATTTAAAGTGTGTTGGATGGGGTTTTGAAATACCCAACAATTAGATTCTAGAATTAATCATCCAAACAGAAGAGATCTGAATCCTTGAACAAGAAGGGCCTGGAATAATAACAGCTGGATAGAGGCTGTTGAAGAGGACACAGCCTATAATATCATAGCTGTTCTACTAGTTGGTCGCAATTAGCGGGGAGACAGGGGGAGAGGGTAGCCCTGAGAGGAGAGCAGCTGTTCCTGCAGCTGCTGACAAGGACACCGAGGCTGAATGGGAATAAAAGTCCATCTTCCTGCAGTGCACTGTTTCAGCAGGACAGAGGGTAAGCCATTTGGAAGTTCCATGGGTAGGAAGATCAAGTAGACGTGCCCCTGATTGCTGAGCCCCTACTGCATGTCCCTCTCCAACAAATTAGTCACTGGGCGAACTTTGCCTCTAATGATGGAGAGTGGGAATTTAGCTCATATTAAGCAAGAACAGAGATGCAGTGGAAAGCACTGGGCTAGAAGTGCAAGTCATGCCCCCAGATCACTGAATGTATACAGTTAAGTCACTTCACCTCTCTGAGCTCTGTTATCTCATTAAAAGCACTAAAGCACTTGGCACCATATTTAATATACAACCATAGGTGAGCATCCAATTAGTGCCGGCAGTTGCTACAACTACTCTTGTTAATTATTTCTCTCCAATGTAAAGTGGAGATAATGATATCCTTCCTGCCTACTTCAGGGAGAGTTGTAAGGACAAATGAAGTAATGGATATGCAAAAGTGGTTTGAAAACTGCATATGCAGCCCAAATATGAGAGGTTGTTAATAGCACATATTCCAAAGGAATGAGGAAAGTGGTCCCCAAAGGCCTACCAGATCCCTAATACCTGGTGTTGAGAAGTCCTGACCCAGTATAAACTTTTTTCTTTTGTGTCTGGAATTCCAGATTCTTACTGTTCAGTGGAAGTTTCTGTGATGATGGAAACCTTCTGTACCTGCAAGGTCTGTGCTAGCAGATACATATGGCGAGTAGCTATCATCCTGGAAAACCCAGCCTCCTGTCAACTTATTCTTAATGAAGAAGTATATACATTTAATATATTTCGTCCACAATTGTTTGCTATGTGCAATGCAATATTGAGCTTAAACAATATCAAGTATGATAGTGATAGTTCCATGAACACCTTCATGATCTGACCACATGATCCATCGTACAGAGCAGATTCACAGCCCTCTTAGCTCAATGTTGCTATTTTATGGAAGAAGCACAGGAAGCTCAAGAAGTCTTAAAAATGATGCATTAACAGAATATTGATGCCAAGCTTTACTGAGCGCTCACTACATAGGACAGGAGTTCTCTAATCCTTTCATAATTTTTATCTCATTTGATTCTTACAGTAGATCTTAGTATATTATTTCCATTTTGAGGAAACAGAGTCTAAGTAATTTCCTTAAGATCGTAGAGTGAGGAAGTTGCAGAGAAACGATTTCTCCCTAAAATGTCTAATTCCGAAGAGACACCTTCAACCTAAGTAGGTATCCCCTCCCCATTATTCTCCCTGTTTGTTTTCTTCACTGATCTTACCATGATTTAAAAGTATGAATTTCTGGGGCACCTGGGTGGCTCAGTGGGTTAAAGCCTCTGCCTTCGGCTCAGGTCGTGATCCCAGGGTCCTGGGATCGAGCCCTGCATCAGGCTCTCTGCTCCGCAGGCAGCCTGTTTCCTCCTCTCTCTCTGCCCGCCTCTCTGCCTACTTGTGATATCTGTCTGGCAAATAAATAAATAAAATCTTTAAAAAAATAAATAAAAGTACGAATTTCTTTCTTATGTTTATTGCCTTTCACACCCCTCATAAACACCACAAGGGCATGAACCATCTCCATTTTATCCACCAAAATTATTCACTCCTACTGTAGGTGCTCAATAAATAACTGTTACTGAATGAATAATGTCCTGGGCATTTTGGCTATCACAATAATCATTACCATCAATAATCATTGTTTATATCATTACCTCCCGTACTGTGTTATAATACATGGGTTTATATGTGTCTCATTGCTGAGTCAGGAAATCTTTGAGTTCAGCAACTCTGTCTCTTCTAACTCAATATACCTAACCTGGTACATAGTAGTTCTTCACAAATATTAGCTGCACTGAATGGGATAGGATCAAACTCTTTCTGAACAAGAGTAGAAATCTGAGAAATTGAGACTTCATGGAGGGAGCGGCATATAGGAAAGTGAGAATGGACTCAAACAGCAGAGAGTGTTGGGAACATGAGGACTGGTTGAAGTGAGATCCCAGAGAAGCTGGGGAGGCAGGTGAGTGAGATGGCAGGACCCTTAATTACGGATATGGGGGCAATGCAGGAGTTGGGACAGATGGCCCAGGCAAAGGCCCCAGGAGTTGGGAGTGGATGGACCAGGCAAATACCACCTTAAAAATCCCCTCTGGAATCCATGAGATAGGTTAAAAGAACTGCTGTTTGGCCCTTTTCTGGGGAGGAAAATGTTGAAGTCAAATGTAAATGAATATTATTCTCAGTATATTCTCTTAAGCGCTACCAGAACACAGTTCTTCCTCCCCTCAATTCTAATAAACAATGTCATTTAATACCATTTCCTTTTTTTTTCACCTAGAATTGTATTTTGGGGTACATTGTTGAGTAATTGACAATTTAATATTGGATTTGGAGTAAAAACAAATTCATTGCTTAAAAAGAAAAGCAATAACAATAAAAACAGCCCACATTTTAGCTAGTCAACTAAAAATCAAATTCAGTCAATTAGTGACAGAAAGCAGAAGGAACCCTCCTTGCCCTCTCGCGTTTCTTTGGAATTAGCAATTTTAACCTGAGTTCTTTGAATGGAAACCACTCTCTGTGTATCTCATTATGAGGCAAGTTGGTGATCGATAATGGGAACAGGGCACCCGACAAAGGAAATGGGACCTGAAATCCATATAGAGGAAGAAGCACCTTTTCTGATTTACACAGAGGTGTTAAATAGGGTAATGGTGCCCTAGTTGGTTCCTTTTGCCAGCTCTGTTGTACTAGTTGGTATACATATAGCTGCAAATCATGGGGCATATTGACAAAAAATGCCTTAAGTAATTAATACATTTATCTGGAGATAGATTGATTCAGAGTTGGGAAGTGGCTTGTGGGAAGTGGTGATGCCATTAAAGATTTTTTTTTTCTTTTTTAATCTTTCCAGTGTGACATTCTTGAGCACTGAATGCCTCTCCTCGGATAGTCATCTCACGGTAACAAAACTGCTGCTACAGCTCCAAGATCACACCTTCATACAATTGTACTGAACCCTCAGCTCTTTTATTTATTTTTTTCTTAGAGCTTATAGGAAAAGGTGTGAGCAAGCTTCATTCATCCCCTCTGAATTCCATTCCCAAGACTCATAAATTGAAGCTAATCCAGGTCATTCTCATGTGGAAAGTACTTTCTTTTCTTTCAGTATCCTGGATTTGCTGTATTTTCCAGGGCAGCTGAACAGTAGGGTGTGTGCCCCTCTGGAGGGATGCACCAGCTGATCCCTCGGGTAGGAGGTCAGCCCCTCTCACATTATTTCCTAATGGAAACCTTCTCTGATCTTCTTTAGACAAGTCAGTACATCTGGTCTGTATTCTCAAACCACTGTGTGCTTTTACTTTGCAGGGCTGTCATAATTTTAATTGATTAATTGGGCAACTATTGATTTGTATCTATTTTCCCAGTAAAGTGTTAGCTCATAGTTACACTATGCACTATCTTACCCCCAGCATCTAGCATGGGGCCTAGAAATAATAGTAGGTGTTTCTTAGTTGTTATTTTTTTTTTTTTATTAACAATGGCCATAATAGAGGAAGTACTATGGTTAAATGTTTGATTTTTCTTTTGTAGGGAAGCCCTTTACCCAACCATCACTGAGGCCCTCTAAATACTGGGCACTGCTGTGAAAATGTCAATGAAGAATTAATGGTGAGAATATTTGTTAATCTCCCAGTGCAGTCCCTGAAATATTGCAGATATCATGTGCATGTGAGTGGCTTTGTTTCCCCAATTGTATCTCACTGGACTCTTTTATGTCAAGTATAAAGTATCAATAAGAAATCAACATAAAAAGGCAAAATATAAAATAAAATCCGTGGAATAGACATTTGCATCTTCATGTCCTAGGCACTTTAGCTAAGTACCTCCCCCATGTCCAAGAAGCTGGAACTCATGGTTTTCAGTAAGAGTCAAGTGGGGCAATGTCAGCATGCAAATTCCTGTGCCCCACGCCTCTAAGAATTTTCATTCTATGCACCTTTGATGCATTTAAGATGCTGCTCACCAAAATTTTATGCAATTATGCAGCTCAGAGTATTTGCCTCTTGTAATATTTCCTAGAAGAGAAAAATAGCTGGAGGATCCCTGGGCTGAAGCCAAAATAAGCCTGTTGATTAACCTCCCCGCCCCAGATAATCAGGGAGCAAGGATGGGTTTTCCCTTAGGGCGGGGATTGCGAAACTGGCTCATCAGTCCCATTAACCTGAAAGGAACATTTTAAAGACTTGAACTCCTCCTAGTCCCCAGGAATTGGGTGTGGTGATTCTGATCAGCTAGATCTCAGAAATACTGAATTATTAGTGATGAAGACTTCAAGTTTCACACCAGCTTTTGTCTTCTCCAGGCTGCCTATTACATCCCCGCATCCTGGTGTGCCTACATGTAAGTTTAACCACTCATACAGTTCCTGGACAGGAACCTGAGACCTATCAGATCGTGGGTGTGAATAAAACTTGGACTTTGGCTCAGAGGGGACAGGACTCTGCCCTCTCTTCTCTAGTACTTTTCATTCCTTTTAGACCTGCCTCTACCCTGAGACCCAACTTATCTGTTTACTAGGTCCTTACAACCCGCATTTCCAGGGCTGGAATTTGCTAGATCATAATCTGGTTAAAAACAGGGATTTTAGTTAACAGCTGGAGATCTGCTTTTAAGATTAGCCATTATCCACCTGGCCTCAACTACTACCTGCTGGTTAGACTGATGCCGAATCTATGGCTCCTCCTCCTTTCCCCACCTCAGTCCTCCTCCTCTGATAAACCCTCTTTGCATATAGACAGTTTCCCCAGTCACAGCCTTCAGTAGGTTCTGAGCATTCATCTGCCTTGCTGTCTCTGTGAGGCCTGGTTCTGTGCTCACCCAGCATGCCTGCATCGTTACCAACTACTGCTTTTGCTGAATGTAATGGTATTCATTCTATGTTCATGTAAATCATTTTGCATTTTTAAGAAATTATTTTAGTGTGTGTGTGTGTGTGTGTGTGTGTGTGCTTGGCAGGGAGGGGCTGAACTGTGAATTTCTAATCCCAACAATTATTCATAAAGCTAGCATCATTTGCATCTTAAATAGTCTCCAGGAATTCAAAGGAAGAGTGTACCATAGTCACAATGATAAACTCAATAATAATTAAAATTATTCCCAGGCTGTTAAGTAACGCAGACATATTAAAACATTTTTAGTTGAGCTTATTATGATCTAATAAAATGAAAACACAGCTAAAGGGCAATACTGGGTAGCAGCTGGTCCATTACCAACTCCAGATTCTCTCTGGTTGTTTAGATACTGCCTAGATGGTTGCAGAGGCTTACCAAAAAATGGTTAAAAAAAAGTACAATTACCTGAAGACTATCCACTAAAACAAAACAACTCCCCCTGAAAAGCGAGCAAATGAAAAGAAAATCAATATAGTTGATTTTTCAGTTAGAAATTTTTATTCCTGATCCAAGATCTTATAAGTAAACCACTGAATTTTGCAAAGCTTTTTAATGCAAATTTTATTTTTCAATATCAGTATGCTCTACTTCATAGATATCTGCCAGTTCTGAGTTTTATTCTCTCCTGTTCTTCCCCACCCTACCCTACCTTAGCTTATCTTGTCCTGCCCTATTCTGTCCTTTTCTTCCCTGCAGAATCCTATCCTAGCATAGCCCGTTTGATTCTCTGCAGTTTAATACAGCAAACACTTCCTGGTGACCCAGTATGTGGTAGGAACTTTAGGTAATGAAGGGATGAACAGGTTCGAGGCTTTGCTCTCAAACTTTTGGCTTCAGGGTGAGGAAGAACTATGAGAAGTATACAAGTTACTATGAACCAGGGCAGACCTGAGATGGGAGGGACCAGGGTGTCACAGGAAAGTCACATGTGGCAAGAGAATGAGGTTGGTCTGGGGTCAGGAGTAGTAAGCCCTCAAACACGCCCACTGAATGCCCCTATCACAATGCTTCAGGCAGGTTATGGCCCCTGCTGGAAAGATTTCTAGACCACTCAATGGATACTAGATCAAAACAAAAACTCTAAAACAAAAGCCATAGGCCTATTTATTCTATAACTTACACAAATGGTAAGAAGTCCCCCCAAACAGAAAATGAACACAACAAAACAAAAACTCAGAGCATCATCAGATGAAGAGCTCCACCTTTAGCAGATCCTAGCTGCGTAGGGTACCTGCCTCTTCCTCCTGTCCTCTCAATTTCCCCACCTCTACCCTAAATATTTTTCCCCGTTCATATTATTGCTTATCTGGCTGAGTAATTCATTAACTTTATTATCTCTCATCCATTCTTGGAGGGATCATCTCTGAAACCTATGGGACCTAAATGGTCCTTTCTGCAGATAGAAAATGACAATAATAGCCACCATTTCAGGAGCACCTCCCAAGAGCTGGTCATTATGCTTAGCCCTTTCCATATATTATTTCTGGTCCTTACAATAACAGGGTGAGATTGGGAATATCATTATCCCTAGGTCAAAGTGAGGTTGAGAAAGAATAAATGACTGGCACAGAGCAACACTGCACACATAGTTGCTCAAAGAATGAATGCGAGACTAAACTAATGAATGAATGGAGGGGCTGTCCAAGGTCTCTGCAGCAAGTGGTAGAGCATCATCTTGAATCATTAGACATGGAAGTCCTTGCTCTTAATCACAATACTGTAAGGGGCTTTGTGCTTGGATAGATCAATGGATAGGAGATGGAGGGGAGGTAGCCACAGAAGGGGATGAGGTCAGTGGAATTCCTGCTGCAAACAAGAACGGGGAGGCTGGACCACTGGCCTGGATCTGGGAAAGGGCCCAGGAACTGCCCGCTAGAAAGGCCTGAAGGCTTCACTAAAACATTCTTTTAATCAACCGATGCCAGATGGAAGTGACCCTTTTCATTCTTCTATTCTCTACATTACACACCCCGTTCCCTCCTATCACCTCTCTGACATGGTTTCCAGTGTCCTCTCTATCTCTGTCACTCTTCCTTGGCTGGACTCCATTTCTTGTAGGTTTCTCTTTAAAAAAAAAAAAAAAAAAGCATTATGTATGGTCATTCCAATTGCTATTGATACTTCTTAGCCAGAGAGATTTGAAGAAAAAGTTTGTAAAAATTTAATTTTCTTATTTTTATTTTAACTTTAAGGAAGAAAAGAAATCTACAGTCCTGCTTCAGAACTTATACTAATAGGCAAAAAATCAACTCCATACTCTACCCTGCTAAAGATCACCATGGAGAAGATGACCACCCTGTGAAAGGTGTGAAGGCTTACACTGCTCAGAGAACTGCAGGAGGGGAGCAAGGAAGGCTCCAAACACAGTTAGGCGTTGCCAGCAAAGCACCCATAGTCCTTTTAAATAAAAAACTCTGGTAAGAGAATCTGAATTTTCACTCATTCCCCCAACATCAAGCAGAAATTCCCATACAAGTCATCTTTATTCCCCCCAACTATCTTCAGAGCACCTTGCATCTATCTATATATTTTTTTCCTCCATCACAAACTCATTTGCATGTGTCAGCATGAATTTTCAAATGTGCCTTGAAGCGGTGAAAAATGAAACTTCAGATGGGTAGCAGCTTTCAAATGGTGCTCACCCACAGCTGGGTCTCAACTTTTACTTGTTATTAAAAAGGGGGAAAGGGAAAATTGGTATTTTTTTATTAGTCTAATTAAGCCTTTCAAAGCTACAACTGCACAGAAGAAAAGGGAGGGAGGAAGAAGGGAAAACAACAGCAAAACAAAGCTCCTACTTTAGAAATAGAAGTGCCAACTTAATAAAACTCACAATGACAAACTCCAGTGAAATTAGTTGTCTTCTCAAACATGTGGTTCCTCCTCGGTACTCCTGAAAGAAGTGGGTGTGATGCAGAGGAGAACTGCTTACTTTTTGAGAAGAATTAGGGCCCTGAGGTGGAGATTAGTGTAGACTAGGAGGAAGGAAAAAAAGAAAGCACCCTTTACAGAGGGTAAACCCCATTCCAATACTTCTCTGGGAATCTTGACTAATTGCCTTGCTTAATCCTCACACCTTATTCCTAAAGCTGACTTGAAGTGAATACCCAAGGAATCAATGTAATAACAACTCAAATAAATTGTGTTCTACGTATGAGGACCTGTTTTAGGGTTTTTATGTGATAAGCCTTATTTAATTCTCACAACCTTATGAGTTATGCATTATTTTTATCCTTTATTTTTTTATCCTTTAAAAAAAGGAGAGTTCCTCATGAAGAGATTAAGAAAAGGCTCCATGTCACATGGTTTGGTGGAGCAAAGCTTTGAACGTAAGCAAGTTGACTCTAATGCCTGCAGCTCTAACAAGTGTACGAAGGTGTTAATAGTATGGGTCCCCTACTGAGAGAAGGACTCTTCAAGGCAGACAGTACTGGGAAAGGCACTAGCTCTCAGCTGAGGCTGAAACCAGAATGGGTAGTGACCTGAGAAGTGCAGTGAAGATTTGGGGCTTTTCTCTAAGGAGAAGCTACTGGAAGAATTTTAAGCAGAGGAGTGATAAGGTCAAGTTTTATTTTCTGAAAGATTATTGACTTTGGAGGATAGCAGGTTGAAGGGACATGGGCAAAAAAATAGGGGACCCAGGAAGGAGCTCATTGCACAATACAGGCAGGAGATGATGGCAGCATGAAAAAGGGATGTAGTGGAAGAATGGAGGGAGGCAGAGGAATCTAAGAGAGATATAAGAAAAATGCTAGGACTTGGTGGTGCTGACTGAATTTGTGTGTTTTTGAAGGGGTGGGGCTAGTGAGGGAAAGGCTGGGGCAAATGTTAAAGATGTGGTAAGAATATGAGGAGACCAAAAAAAAAAAAAAGGTTTAATTTTCTTTGGAACTGGGATTTTGTAAGTACAGAGTATAGTACCCACATTCTTCTTCCTACACTCATTTCCCTGAGAAAGATCGAAGCACAACACATTTCTATTCATTCTATAAAATGTCCTGTTTACTTTGAGAATTTGGTACTATCCAAAGGTAGAGAATGTGCTTTAGCAGTCGAGATCATTTAGAAAATGGTAAGGTACAACAGATGGGAGATGTGGAGTCAGGGAACTTCTGCAAATGGACAAAGTTCACCTAAATAAAACCCAAGTTAACCTCACTCTTAATGGTTAAGACTAAATGCCTTCCCCCTATTACTAGGAATTAGCAAACAAAGATGTTTACTATCACCACTCTCATTCAGCATTGTAACAGAGGTTCTAGCTTGTGCAATAGGTAAGAAAAATACATAAAAGGGATCCAGATTGGAAAGTACAAAGTCACAGTGTCCTATTTGAAAAACGCATGACCAGGGGCGCCTGGGTGGCTCAGTGGGTTAATGTCTCTGCCTTCAGCTCAGGTCATGATCCCAGGGTCCTGGGATCGAGTCCCGGATTGGGCTCTCTGCTCAGCCAGGGAGCCTGCTTTCCCCTCTCTCTCTGCCTGCCTCTCTGCCTACTTGTGATCTTTCTCTGTCAAATAAATAAATAAAATCCTTAAGAAAAAAACACATGGCCATCTATGTAGCATATCCATTGTAATATAAATAAAAGGTATTAAAACTATTAAATTAGTAAAAGTTGAAGGATAGAAGATGAATATAAAAAAAGTTGTATCTCTGTATATTAACAATGAGCAGTAAGAAATACAAATTACAAATATTCCATTTAAAAGAGCATCAAAAACATAAAAAGGTTTAAGGATAAGTTTAAGAAAACAATTGTAAGACCTACATACCGAAAACTATAAAACACTGCAGAAACTGAAGAAGACCTAAATAAATAAAGAGCAACACCATGTTCATGGATTGGATGACTCAACTGTTAAAATGTCAGTTCTTGCCAAATTGATCTACAGATGCAACATGATTCCAATCAAAATCTCAGCAGGACTTTTTCTAGAAATTGACAAGATAATTATAAAATCCATGTGGAAATACATAATACCAATAATAGCCAAAACAACCTTGAAAAAGAAAGTAGAAGAGTTTTACGACTCAATGTCAAGACTTATTATAAGGAAACAGAAATTAGTACAATGAATGCAGTGTGGTATTGACATCAAGCTACACAAATAGGTCAATGGAATGGTAGACCATCCAGAAATTGACTCGTACGCATGTGGTCAATTGATTTTTGACAAAGATGCAAAGACAATTAAGTAGAGGAAGGACGGCCTTTTCAAAAAATGGTGCTGGAGCTATTGCACAGACATATGAATACAAACGAACTTTTTTCCATTCTTCAAACTACACAAAAACAAAAATTCAAAAGGGATTAGAGATCTAAATGTAAGAGGTAAAACATAAAAATTCTAAAAAATAATTAGAGATAAGCATGTGGTTTCTTATATTGAGATTACACTTCAAATGAAAAACATTTTTATGACCTTGGTTTAGACAAAGAGTTCTTAAATCATCAAAAGCAAAATCATAAAAGAAAAGATGATCAAATGGACTTTATTAATATTAAGAACCCCTACTCTTCAACAGACATTATTAAGAGAATGACAAGAAAAATGTGGGAAA
The DNA here is from genome assembly GCA_003697995.1 of Taxidea taxus jeffersonii. Classification (NCBI taxonomy): domain Eukaryota; kingdom Metazoa; phylum Chordata; class Mammalia; order Carnivora; family Mustelidae; genus Taxidea; species Taxidea taxus. The sequence goes on along the minus strand of RCUC01124806.1, from coordinate 1,685 downwards.
AATATTTACAATCATATATTTGGCAAAAAACTCATATCCAATATACATACTAAATAAAAAAACTCTCAAAACTCACTAATAAGTAAACAAACAAACCAAATTTATAAAGAGCAAAATAGGGACACGTGAATGGTTCAGTCAGTTAAGCGTCTGCCTTTGGCTTAGGTCATAATCCCAGGGTCCTGGGATCTAGTCCTGCTTCTCCCCGTTTGTGCTCTCTCTCTCTCTCACACTGACAAATAAATAAAATCTTTTAAAAATAAATAAACGGGTGGGACGCCTGGGTGGCTCAGTTGGTTAAGTAGCTGTCTTCAGCTCAGGTCATGATCCCAGCGTCCTGGGATCGAGTCCCACATCGGGCTCCTTGCTCGCCAGGGACCCTGCTTTTCCCTCTGCCTACCACTCTGTCTGCCTGTGCTCGCGCGCGCTCTCTCTCTCTCTCTCTCTCTAACAAATAAATAAATAAAATCTTTAAAAATAAATAAATAAATAAATAAATAAATAAAAGGGTAACCCATTTGAACATAGTTTGCACAAAACAGGATATATGAATGGCAAACGAACATGGGAATAAATGCCCAATATCATTATTCATCAGAGAAATGTAAATTAAAATCATAAGGAGATATTATTATACATGGTATAATGTCTAGAATTTAAAAGACTGACCCTATATTATGATAAATGAAATTACTCATGGTGAGCACAGCATAATCTTTAGACTTGTCAAATCACAGTGTTGTACATTGTGTGGAGATAACTAAGATAACACTGTGTGTCAACCATACTTCAATAAAACAAACAGAAATAGACCAAATAAATAAGTAAGATCCCAACAAATATGAATGATTGTGTGAACTCACTAGAACTGCTGATAATATAAAATGGTATGAGAATTTAGAAAAGGGTTTGTAGTTCCCCCAAAATTAACTATACACCTACCCTATGAGGCAGCTATTCTACTCCAAGGTACTTACCCAAGAGAAATAAAAGCATAAATCCACACAGAGAGTTGCACATGAATGTTCACAATAGATTTATTTGTAATAGTCCCAAACTAAAGGCAACCAAAATATCCATTAGCAAGTGAATGGACAAGTTGTGGCATATCTACAATTAATGCAATAATACCATGAGGAGAAAATTAACTACTGCGACATGGATCAACATGGACAAATTTCAAAATTATACTAAATGAAAGAAATCAGACAAAGAGAATACAAACTAAATTACTTATTTTACTAATCTAGCATGGCAAGAGTGGTTTCCTAGGATGGAGAACAGGGAGGGAGGAGTAGGAGGGAAGAATTAGAAAGGGGTGAAAGGAAACTTTTTAGGAGTGACAGATAAGGGCATTGTATTGATTGTACTGGTAATTTCCTGGATGTTTATATATGTCAACACCTACCAAACTGTATACTTTAAATATGCATTATTTTTTACATTTTGATTATTTTTCAATAGAACTTTGTTTTAAAGTTTGTCTGTGCACAATTAAATTTTATTTCATACCGTGAGATACATTTTTTAATGTTTTTAAGAGTGTACTCTGAATCTGCTTTGATGACCCAGAGCATTTTCAAAAGAGATAGAAGCCCCCTTCACAGATACCCAGTGGATGTGCTCTGAAAGGGACCGGTTCTGTTGTGTGAGAAAATGTGACATAGAGTCCTTCTAAGATCTAT
>RCUC01124805.1:0-24472 GCA_003697995.1 Taxidea taxus jeffersonii | reverse complement strand
GCCAGGCAGGGGTGCTGAGGACTCATGTCTGTCTCCAAGGACGTTCCTTGCTTTGGGGAGACGGGGAGTTGGGCTTCATCTGTAGACTTCTTCTTTTCTGTTTTTCTGGGTTGTTGGTTTTTTTTAAGTAGGCTTCACACCCATTGTAGAGCCCAAGGCAGGGCTTGAACTCATGATCCTGAGGTTGAGATCTGAGCCTAGATCAAGAGTCAGACTCTTAACTGACTAAGCCACCCAGGTGTCTCTAGACTTTTTCATTGTACCTAACTGGCACCAAAATATGTGAAGTGTGTTTTTATAAAAGAAATTGTTTTCTTAATCCAACCATGTTTCTGGATGACTTTTATCCTAAAAAATTGGACTACACACAAAATGGACATAGCTTCCATATCTTAAACTGTGGAAATCTTTTTGGTAGGCAGCTAAGTCTGTACAAGCAGGATGTCCCTGTAACCTTAAACCATGGCGTAGAGCAGCATTGTCCATCCGAAATACAATGCAAGCCATCTAGGGAATTTAAAATTTTCCAATAACCACATAAAGCAATAAGAAGGAATAGTTGAAATAATTTAAGTATATGTTTAATTTAGCCTAGTATGTCCAAAATATTATTTCAGTGTATACTGAATGTTTTTTATATTGTCATTTTTTATGCAAAGCTTCAAAATCTTATATATGTTTTACATTATGTATGATATGTCTCAGGACCAGCCACGTTTCAAGTGTCCACTGCCCACTGGCTCCCCACCGTGGGACAGCACAGGAGGAGGGAGGAATGAATTGGTGGTCATAAAAGGATCATTGTAGAGTCTTAAAGAACTTTTGAAGAAATAATTTTTATAAGTAACCATTTGTGCTGATGACTGTCTCATTTCATTTCCCTAATTTCTTATTACTCATTTTGATGAGTCTTAAGCTATATGCTCTTTAATATAGTAAAGATTGTGTTACAATTTGACAATTTATCTCATTTGCTTTTCCCTAGCTCTTTTCCACCCTGGACCCCGGGCTTCTCCCCACTTTTGGCCACATGTGTAGCAAAACTCTTTCCTCATTGTTGCCGAACACTGAATTTCCTGCAGTTGATCAGGTCTGTCCCTGCCTTCCAGCTCGGCTATATGTTTGAATCATCCCAGGGAAATGGATCTCCTGTTTTAAAACTCTTCAGGGAGATAGTTTCGTAGCCTTTCTTGGCAGAATTTTGTTTTTCTTTTAGTTTAATAACCCTGACGGTTAATAAAATTCTTCCACTTACGTAGCTCAAATCTTTATGTTTTATTACAAACTTACCTCTTGTATTCTCCATGGCATACGTCTCGTAGCACCATGCTTGGCAATCATGGGCACCCAGGAGATATTTGAATGAGGAGTAACTGAACTAGTCTTGCTCGGTCATTCTGTCTTACGTTTGTTGTAATAAGAATTGCACCTTCATTTTTTTCTCACCTAGCATCTATTTTTAAAAATCAGGAAAGGGGTGTGAGAAAGAATGAGATGATGTCAGCCCTGGTTAACTCATAGGAACAAATGAGATAATTCATAGGAAAATGTACAAAGTCTTAAAACGGTATCTGGCTCGTAGGTCCTAGTGAACAATTGAATTTTGGATTCTCTGCATCACAGGCCTTCATCTGACTCTGATGGAGATGTAGGGATGGGTTCATGTGTTAGGATCATGGCCAACACAGAACACACGAGGATTCCATATGCGCTGCCTTTTTATTTATTTTTTTTAATATTTTATTTATTTATTTTTTAGAGAGAGAGAGAAAGCACGAGCTCAGGCAGATAGAGTGGTAGGCAGAGGCAGAGGGAGAAGCAGGCTCCCCGCCAAGCAAGGAGCCCAATGTGGGACTCAATCCCGGGACGCTGGGATCATGACCTGAGCCAAAGGCAGCCGCTTAACCAACTGAGCCACCCAGGCGTCCCTGCGCTGCCTTTTTAAATTAGAATGGTGAGGTCAGTGTATTTTTTGCAAAAGGCTTCCTTGGTGACCCTAATGTATATGCCTGTCACCTCACCCCCTCAAAAAAGCAACAGCCTGCCATTGACAGGACCACGCATCTTTCCTTGAAGCGGGTACGGTTCTTGAGTAGGCATCTAATTGGCATCGAGTTGCGTGTAAGGAACACATTTTTGGTGAACCTTCGTACAGTTCATTGTCACTCTAGCCCTTTCTGTGACGACGATCTGTTCAGGTTGCCATCCCTTTATAACCGCCCCTGCTGCTGTTTGCAGACTGGGTTGCTCTGTTGATGTCCCTCCTCTTGGTGGTTCCCAGAGAAAGACCTTCCTGGAATTCATGCCGTGTCCCTGTGACACTCTTGAATCCGCAGAATGCCGCAGAGATGACAGTGGGCCGGTGCCAGGCTTTACTCCTTAAGAAATCAGCAGCTTCTGCTTTTGTGTTCTCTGGAGCTACAAGGAACACGTGGGCGTGCTAGGCAAGGAGGACGTGTGGGCGATGGAAGGCCCAGCCAGCCCAGCTGAGGCTTGCCACCCCACACTGCCACCAGGGAGTGACTGACTGTCAGACCAGCAGAGGGCCCAGCTGAACCCAGCCTCGGTTGGAGAACTCGAGAATGGAGGACGTGGCTGTCGGTATTAGCCACTGAGTTTGGGGGTGGTTTGTTACGCAGCAGTGGATGACAGAGCAGGTGGTAGTTCACTGCTGGAGAGTGGGGTATTTTTATACTTCCTGATTTTTTTTTTTTTTTTTAAGTAATCTCTACACCCAGTTTGGGGTTCGAACTCACAATCCTGAGATCAAGAGTCGTACGCTCCACCAACCGAGCCAGCCAGGTGCCCCTGTCACGTTATTTTGAGGCTTGAGCTGAAGAAGTTGTTAGTATCTTTCATTTTCTTAGATTACAGATTAATTTATTAGCTGTAATTATTGAATGCCTTTTTCTCCCAAGCTGATTATTTTAGTCTTATGAGCAGTTAATAGTAATACCACAGATAGGGATATTTAGCAAGAACTTACCACGTACGAGCTTTTCCACACGTATTTTTCATTGAAACCTCACAGCAATCTGTAAGGTAGGGACTGTTATTACCTCCAGTTTACAAACAAGGAAACAGACTCAGGAAAACTGCCAGCGGTGACATAGCTAATCACCATCCTGTTCTGCTTAGTGAAAAATGATAAATGTCTTCCTCTTTTTTATACTTTTCTATATCAACTTTTATTGATGTATAATCTACATATAATAAAGTATGCATTTCAAGTGTAAAGTTACATGAGTTTTGATAGATTTATTCACCTGTGCAACCATTACTCCAAAATACAGAATGTTTCTATCACCCCAGAACATTCCCTCGTAGCCCACCCCCACTCCCGGGTAAGCATCCATCTGCTTCCTGTCACCGTGGATTGGCTTTTCTTATTCTACAGTTTCATATAGATGGAATCATACAGTGAATACTATGGCTGCTTTCAAAAAGCGTGGCATTTTTGAGATTGCTCCGGTTGTCACATTCCTAAGTGGTTTCTTTTTAATCGCTGAATAGTAGTCCCTCATACGGCTGTGCCATGGCCTGTGGATCGTTTCCAGTATTTAACTACTAAGAGCAAAGCTGTGAGAACCATTTTTTTTTAAGATTTTGTTTATTTATCAGACAGAGACACAGCAAGAGAGGGAACACAAGCAGGGGCAGAGGGAGAGGGAGAAGCAGATTCCCCGCTGAGCGAGGAGCCCAACGCCGACGCGGGGCTCGATCCTAGGACCCCAGGATCATGACCTGAGCCGAAGCAGACGCATAACGACTGAGCCACCCAGGCGCCCTGTGAGAACCATTTATGTCTTTGTGGACGTGCAGTCATTTGTCTTTGGTAAATACCTCGGACTGGTGCCGCACAGGCCCAGTATATGTAAGTGTATAATTTTGTTGGAAACTGCCAAACTGTTTCCCAATATATTTGTACCATTTTACACTCCCACCAGCAATGAGAGTTCCAGACTCACTGATGCTCCGTATCCTCAAACTCTTTAACCTCAGCCATGCTAATGCTATGGTTGTGGTTTTGTTCGAATTGTCCAGTGACCGGGGGGTGGGGGGGGGACTTTTCCTTTACCTGTTGGTAATTCATAGAGCTTTGTGAGGTGTCTGTTCAAGTCTTCTTGCCTCTTTTATTGGGTTCCTTTTGAGGTATTTTGAATAACAGACACAGAAAGGTGCTCAGTGGTTGCGGGGGGCTGGGGAGCACCCAGGGGAATGGAGGTGACAGCCGACAGGTATGGGGTTCCTTTTTGGAGTGATGAAAATGTTTTAAAATTGGTAGTGGTGAGGACGGCACAGCCATATCAATATACTAAAAACTTGATTGTGCTCTTTTTAAGTGGTTAAATTATATAGTATCTGAATTCTGTCATCATAAAGTTGTTTAAAATCGAAAGGCAAAACAAGTGTCTTCATCTCCTGGGGTGGCAGCGAAGAGCCACACAGATGGCAGGTTGTGACAGACCTTTATCATCCCACAGCTCTGGGTCAGAAGCATGAAGTCAAGGTGTGGGCAGGGCCCTGCCGCCTCGGAAGGTGCGCAGGAGGGTCTGTTCCGGGCCTCTCTCCTTGGCTTGGATATATTTAAATGTTTCAGAGGCACCATCAATCAACCACATGGAATGGAATAAAGCAGTAGAAACCTCGAATGCGTTCATGGCTATTTCAGGAGGAAGATTTAGAGGAGAACTGGGAGGAAATGGCATCCAGACACTTGGGGCCAGAAGAGCATTTGCAGGAGTAAGAGGTGGGCACAGCAGGTGACCTCTGAGGTTAGGCACTGCCTCGGAAGCACGGCTGCGTCCCAGTGCCTGTCTCTTCTTAAATATTCTTTAAATACTTAGGACATGAGCTGCTGGAAGGACCTGGAGGCTGTGGGGACATCCTGGAGGCTGGAAGAGAAAAGTGACCTGGCGTGATCAGTTAAATTTGAGTTTGTTTCCTGAGTTCAGCGCTTCTTAAGTTTTAGGGTGCAGCAGAACGGGGCGGAGCGGGTAGAGCTTGTTAATACTCCCAGGGGTTTTGGTTGGGGCCCAAGGTTTTGCATTTGTAATAGGTCCCCCTGGGCTGCTGCTGGTGGAACCACACTTTCACTACTGCAGGAGGAAAGGGGGCTCCAGAGAGGCTTCCTAAAGCCTTGGGACGGCGGGGGCGGTGAAGACCAGAGATTGAGAATAGCTGTTAACCCACAGGATTGCAGACTTTGCAGCAGAGCTCCACAGGCTCCCAAAGGCAAATGATTAGAGTGAGATCAGAAGGTTTTTTCAAGGAGCCCAGAGAAAGGAAATTGGAGGATAGACAAGATAGTAGTGGACAGTGATTTATCCCGGGGCTTAAAGTGATGGCAAGGAAGTAAAAGGTGGTGGAGATTGGAGATTCAGGATATGATTGTTGAGAGCAGTGTATTTCTGACCTTTGTGACGGCCGCCTTACAACTTGATTATTCGCAGTCCGCTCTGGTGTTCTTTCTTTAAGAACAGTGTTGACCATGGGGGCGCCTGGGCGGCTCAGTGAAGCCTCTGCCTTTGGCTCAGGTCATGATCTCTGGGCCCTGGGATCAAGCCCCACATCAGGCTCTTTGCTCAGCAGGGAGTCTGCTTCTCCCTCTGTGTGCGCGCTCCCCCCCCCATAAATAAAATAAATAAATAAAATCTTTATTTAAGAAAATAAAAACAGTGCTGATCATGGCTCAATATATTAATTTCATGACCTGGTGGCTTACAGCCCCTGGTTTGAAAATGTTGCTTCCCGAGATGTCCTGGACAGGAGTCAGAAAGTAAGGGTGCTGGGAGAATGTGCCGTCCTGCTTGGGATTGGCAAAGGAGGCTGCAGACGAGGGGGAGTCGTGTGGGAGGGGCGACCAGCCAGTGTTTCATGGTGCATGCACGAGGTGGCATGGCGGGACTTATCCGTGGCAATTCCCATGAAGCTTTGAAGCTAAACCTTATATATGTAGACAGCAGGGTCCCATAAGGTGATGTGGAGAATTGGAGGTGAAAAGGAAAGCAGTCCTCGGAATGGGTTGTGTCCCAGATACATCACATTGTTCCCAGTGGACCCTGCACCAAATGATGTGACAGACTAGTTGGTAGATTGAAACCTACTCCTCCCCATTATGTCCCAGTGAACAAGTAGCGTGTCCGCTGTTCCGTAGAGTGCTGGTTGGCGGAGGGGAGATGGAGGTAATACATACAAGCAGTCTGGGTTTTTAGGAGAATAATCATGATGGGGCATCTGGGTGGCTCAGTGGGTTAAGCCTCTGCCTTCGGCTCAGGTCATGATCTCAGGGTCCTGGGATTGAGCCCCGAATCGGGCTCTCTGCTCAGCAGGGAGCCTGCTTCCCTCTCTCTACCTGCCTCTCTGCTTGTGATCTCCCTCTCTGTCAAATAAATAAATAAAATCTTTTTTAAAAATCAAAAAAACCATAAATAAAATAAAATCATGACAACTAGTTCAGAATTAATCTGAAAGCTCTTCAAATGTTTTCTACACGGTGCCTGTTCGGCAGCGGTCACAAGTGTGAACGATTCGGTCACCAACCTTGCAGGTGTCTCTTGCGAAGTGAAAATACCAGGTGAACAAACGTATTGGCCATATTATCCGTGGCAAGAAATACGGAAATGCTGTGTTTACCTGGTAGATGTTTAGAAGAAACTTCTAAAATTGATCTGTAGGATTTTTTTAAAAGATAAGGTGGTTTTTAGTCTGGCGGAAGAGTATTTGGAAGGTAGTTGTGGGCTGCGGGGGTATATTGTTTTCAAACCTTTTTAGTACGGTTGTCATCCTAAAAGGAGTGATCCTGCCTCTCTGTGTAGCGATAACACACAGCCCGGTGTGTGCTGCCTTTCCCTTTGTTTCCGGTCACTCCTGTATCGTCTGCAGCATTTCTCCAGAGAGTTGGTCTGGAATTTGAAATCCCCCTCAGCTTGTACTAATTTATGAGCCTACTGAGAGAGAGGATGAAACACCTTCAGGAAATAACTAGTCTTGCGGAATCTGAATTTGATGAACGCAAAGGCCACAGTCAACGTGTGACATAACGGGGGGGTGTTAAATGCAATCAAGTAAAGAACGTCCTGGGTACACCAGCAGTGGCCCTCGTAGCCACAGGCCAGCAACACAGAAGCTTGACCTAAGAGCCAAGCTGCTGCTTTAGAGGACGGTGGTGTCCCCAAAAGCCAGAAATTGCTGGAACCAGGACTGGAAACATGAGGAACAGTGGGATTTGTTGACTAAGAGTAATATGAAAATGTCAACACTAGTTGTTTAATAATCCTACTTTTTCACTTGATCTTAGCCAAAAGGCCGAGAAGCAATAATAATAATTCTACTTTTTAATGGAAACAGCCAAATACCCCGCTGTGTCCTGTCAGCAAATGTAGTCTTCCTGTCCTTTCTTAATTTAAATAATTAATGATCTCCCCTTAGGGGAGAGAACCCGGGAGGAGAGACCCAGGGGAGGCTCAGGCTTCTTAGCAGTCCTGCCTCCGCTGATGGATGCTCCCCTTCTCCTAGGAGCAAGCTGATTGAGAAAACCAGTTTGCTCCCTAAAGACTAGGCTTTTAGATTCAGGTGTCCCAGTTACGCGTGAAGACAAGTTTGCTGTCACCCCGCCTCGTGATTTGGGTGGGCCACACCGTCTGCTTGTGCCAGAAGGATTCTTGGTGTTTTTCAAGTCAGATGTTAATTGAGCCTTTCCGAAAATTTCTGCCCTTCGTGGTGCAAACAAGGAACTCTTTGGATATATGCCAATAATTGTATTTTTAAAACTTGGTCCACTTGTTTATCTAAAACTCCATTGTTGCACTTCATCTCAAGGGATCTTATTTAATGTAACTTTCTTCAATTTCCTGTGACAATGGCAGAGATTTTTGTCCCTGTCCCTTGACTCCTGCCGCAAGGCCCGTCCTTGACAGCTTTGTGTCCTGTCCTCCTCTTAGGCTTACCGAGTAGACCATACTTAACCCGTTTCTTTCACTATTTTTAATCCAGTTCTACTTTGGAGAAGGTGTAAAAATCATTTTAATCCCTTATAACTCTTGCTCATTTATCTTGAGAAAAAATTACCTTCTGCTTCCTTCCTTCCCTCTGCCCATTTACAAGCCAGCAGACCCCCAGTAGCCTACAGAAGGGCATCAGAAGGGCACCAGAGTGCCTAGAAGTACGCTTCAGAAGCCCCAGAGAAGTCTCTTTTCTCTAAGCCATAGCATTCAGTGTAAATTAAGAACTTTCTTATTCCTTTGAATTTTTCAGTTTTGTTAACGACTTAATAGAAGTGTTTTTCCTTGCTATTTCCTTGCATAAAGTACTTTTGCTGTATTTGAAGCCAAATGTTGTTTATGAGCTAGCTTAGATAACATGCTGCCTTCCGAACATGGTCCTTTTGCAGTGTGTGCGCGCCTGGATGACCCCTGCCTCCTATAGGGCATGGGGGGACAGTGATGGGCTACCAGACACATACGACAGAACCGTTTCTTAATTCCTGTTGAACGGTGTTTCCTGGGCACGTGTGTATATAGAATTGAGAGCTTTGTAGTATCTGGAACGTGTGAGCGTGCCCTGAGGGCATGTAAGTTTTCATTTCATTCATTTCTTCCGGAAAGAGCCTCTGCAGTGCCTCGGCCACCATACTGGTCTCGGTGGGCAGGTGAGTTGGAGAGAATGTGGGATAACGTCAGGCACTAGGAAGAAACAAAGCAGGATGGCTGTGATAGATGCCCGGAAGGGGGGGCGCCGCCACACAGACGCGGGGTGATCTTAGCGGAGGCGTCTCTGAAGAAGGGACATCTGAACCCAGACCAGAATAATGACAAAGTGGGTCGTATGTGTGGGGCTCTGCGGAAATGGCCGGGGCAGAGGGACGGGGATGTGAGTGGAGCCCAGGAGGGTCTGGGCGGTGAAGTGGTGGCCACAGAGAGGTTGGGGCAGGGAGGGCCTGGTGTTGTGGCCCTGGTTAGGAGTCGGGGACTTATTCTGATCGCACTGAGGATTTTAAGTGGGGAGGTAACGTGTAATCAGAAGCTCTCGGAGGCTGCTTTGTAGAGAATGAGTTCAGGTTTTAATAATTCCAGAAACACTTTGAACTGCTCGTGAGGAGTAAAACGGGCCTGCCAACTTAGGGGCTTTCTAGTTGTCTCCCCACAGCTGCCACTCTTAAACCGGTTTATTAATTCATTAATTTCTGAGTATGTGGGGCCTGCCTTTGTTGTGAAAACATGCCACCTGTCGGCTACCCTCTCGCGGACCGGAGGAAGGCAGCCACAGCCTAAACCCCCTGGCAGAAGGTGCCTGTACGACCTCACTCCCTGAAGATCTTTTGGGGTGTCGTTGTTGTTGCTTAATGACTAAGCCACGCAGGTGCCCCTATCCTGAAGATCTTGGGAGATGGACGTTCAGTGAGACGCAGCACGCATGTGGAGCATGTGTTTAAAATTCAGTGTGCTCGAGGGGCCTCCTGGCTGGCTCAGTCAGGAGAGCGTGCGACTCTTGATCTCGGGGAGTAGATTCAAGCCCCACTCTGGTGTAGAAATTACTTATAGATAAAATGTTGAGGCACCTGGGTGGTGCAGTTAAGCATAAGCTCAGGTCACGATCTCGAGGCCGTGAGATCAAGCCCCGAGTCGGGGCGCACGCTCAGCTGGGAGTCTGCTTGAGATTGTCTCTCCCCCCCACTCTGCCCTTCCCCTCCACCGCCCCGCCCCGTGCTCGCTCACGCATGCGCGCACGCTCTCTCAGATAAATAAATCTTTTAAAAACATAACATCTTTGAAAAATGTGCTCTGAGAATGCATAAGAGAAGAAAGGGATCGGGGTGAGATATGGGAGGGACCACTTCTGTCATTTCTCAGACTGTTCTTGTGCTGTCTGTATGGAGTGCCCTGGTCCCTAAGGTCCTTGAGTAGAAAGTTCAGGTAACAGATAGAGAGGTGAGAACTTAGGGCTCCAGCTCTTGGTTTCTTAGCACACAGGCTCAATGATGAGCAGTGATTTAGTGAAGTGCAGAACATTTCTTAGTTGTCGTCTTTGTGCCAGACATCACGAGATCTTTGATACTGAATTTTGAGACAGGACCTCTGCCTTCAAGGAGTTTTTTAAATGAAGACTTCTGTTCCATATTCTCAGGTTCCCCCCTTTAAAAGCTGTACCTGGTTACATTTCTAACAGCCATATATGAAAGAGCCCAAAGAAATCCCGTTTTACTATTTTCTGTATTAGAATTGATATCCACATTTCAGGGATGCCAGAGCAAATTAGTTTCGCTTAACCCTTATTTTGGAGTGTGTTTCCTTTTAACAGAATATACGATGTGCTTGGTGAGTAATATTTGTCAGTGGGACAAAAGTGTTTAATTCATAATAGCTTAATTTCTTTTTTCTTTTTTAATGCATATTTTTAAAAGATTTTTATTTATTTATTTGACAGAGAGATCACAAGTAGGCAGAGGCAGACAGAGAGAAAGAGGAAGGGAAGCAGGCTCCCTGCCAAGCAGAGCCTGATGCGGGGCTCAATCCCAGGACCCTGAGATCACCTGAGCAGAAGGCAGAGGCTTAACCCACTGAGCCACCCAGGCACCCATAGTAGCTGAATTTCTTAAATTCCTCTCGTATAAAGCAAATTCATGAAATTTATTTCCTTTTTTAAATTGTCCAAAAGTTAATTAAAGGAGTGTGTTCCAAAGTCAGGAAATGACAGATGCTGGCGAGGATGCGGAGAAAGGGGAACCCTGCTACACTGTTGGTGGGAATGCAAGCTGGTGCAACCACTCTGGAAAACAGTATGGAGGTTCCTCAAAAAATTGAAAATAGAGCTACCTTATGACCCAGCAATTGCACTACTGGGTATCTATCCTAAAGATACAAACGTAGTGATCCAAAGGGGCACGTGTACCCGAATGTTTATAGCAGCAATGTCCACAATAGCCAAGTCATGGAAAGAACCTAGATGCCCATCAACAGATGAATGGATAAAGAAGATGTGGTATATATATACGATGGAATACTATGCAGCCATCAAAAGAAATGAAATCTTACCATTTGCGATGACATGGATGGAACTAGAGCGTATTATGCTTAGCGAAATAAGTCAACTGGAGAAAGACAACTACCACATGATCTCCCTGATATGAGGAAGTGGAGATGCAACGGGGGTGGGAGTTAAGGTGGTAGGAAAAGTAAAAATGAAAGAAGATGGGATCGGGAGGGAGAAAAACCAAAAGAGACTCTTAATGTCATAAAACAAACTGAGGGGGGTGGGGGGAAGAGGGGTTGGGTGAGGGTGGTGGGGTTACATCATATGTTTAAATAAAGCTTAAATAAAGTAAAAAAAAAAAAAAAAAGGGAGTGTGTTCCAATCCCAGTACTCTCTGTCTCCTCATCTTGTTAGAGGGGGGCTTTTTGGTAAAACAGCAGCATTAAATTTCTTGTTCCGTTTTTGTGCCGATACATACTGAGCCTTTGCTCTCTCTTCTAGGGAAATCCTCATTGACGATTCAGTTTGTTGAAGGCCAGTTTGTTGACTCCTATGACCCAACCATAGAAAACAGTAAGTATTGTTCTGAAGGGTTTATAAACTGAGAAGCCCGCATTCTTCACACAAACAGCCATTGTGTGTTCCTGGAGACTTCGATGGCAGGGCTTACTGGGGTAAACCTTACAGATCTCCAACTGGGGTTCAAAAAAGCTTCCAAAAGTTTGATCCACTTCACACTAAATGGGTTTTTATTCACTGTCTGGATCCTGCCATCTAGAAATTGTTACTCAGCTTCAAAGGAATCCAGTCTCGTATCCCAGACTCCTGCTTCAGGAAAACAAGAATAGAGAGCACAATCTTTCTTTTTTTCCCCTCCTTCTCAACAGTAGCTCTTTTTAAGGATTCCAAGCTTGAAAAGAAAGGATGAAAACACTCCGGATCCTTTGTATCTTACTCTTATGGAATCGTGAGCCCTTCCCCCACCCTGCACCCCTAACCCCTTCTAGTCCTGACGACTCAAAAGAAGGCTGTGGAGAAGTGAGCTCTTCTGGGATGGAGAGAGCAGTTGCAACATGAAACAGAGATGGCTCTGAAGTCTGTTGGCATGTCAGGTGCAGAAGAAAAGCACCAAAGAACAGAACCAGCCACAGCCTTTACCTTGTCTGCTTCCAATCCATGGTTTCAGAAGCTCGCCAAAGGTTTCTAGGACCAGGAGAGTCTTGATTCCAGGATCATTAAGCATTTCATCCAAGGAAGCTGGTTTGTTGGAAGCTGGTCTTATTTCAGGTGATCATAAAACCCTGAGTAGACCCAAGAACCAGTCCTCTCAGATTCTTGATGCCTGGACTTAACCCAGGATTCATTACCAGGAACATGACACATTTAAACATGGGATTCTTCAAAACCTGATGCGCGTATTAGACACGAAGCCAGCTTAACAGTCAGCTTCATAGACTTCAGCAACTAGATTTGCGGACCTCACCTGCCCAGAGCTTGCAAGAGAGACTTCAGAAGAGGCTCACAACGAGGGGTTGAGCAACTGCGGCCTGTAGGCCAGAAAAACACACTGCCTTTCTGTACAGCGCACGCGCGAAGAATGGTTCTTATATTTTTTTAATAATTAAAAAAGTCAAAAGAAGAATATTTGTGACCTGTGAAAGCTACATGAAGTTCACATTTCTGCGCCCGCAAGTAAAGCCGTATTGGAACACAGCCGCGCGCTCATTCACCGTGTCCGTGGCTGCTTCCGCTCCGCAGCAGCGAAGTTGTGGGATACTTGCGACACAGGCTTCTTGGCCCTTTACAGGAAGCGTTTGCCCTCCCCTGACTTGAGAATTGCAGCTCTCCTCCATGTCCCGGCGCGCTGGTGGCAAGGAAGGAAGCGCGTCGGTTGCTGACCCGACTCCGGGGAGACCAGGGTTTGGGAAAGTGAGCTCTGTCGGTATCTGGAAAGGAGGAGTCCCGGCGCCATACAGTCCCGTGTTGATTCACTGGGGACCGTCGCCTGGAGAAGAGTACGTGCGCCAGCGGGAGGAGCAGGCTGGTTTGAGCTCTGGGTGAACAAGTGTGGTTCCTCCGTTGGAATAGAACACAAGAAAATCGCAGTCATGGCCTTGAGCCTTGCTGTATGTAACTACTTGGAATTGCGTCCCCTAAAAGGTATAAGGCTCATTTGGTCAATACAGTTTTCTTGGTAAGCCCTGCTCACACACGTGGTGGTGTAATCGTGTGTCCTTGTGCTACTTCGGATTGAGGTGCAGGGAGAGTCGTGGTGTTGTGTAGAGATTTCCTTTGTATGTAACTCATCGGCCCAGTGAGCATCGGCTTTCTTACTTTGATATTATCTTAGAAATTGAATGAGGTGACCCTATTGGAAGGCTGTCAACATCATCTTTTCTTTTCTTTTCTTTTTTTTTTTTTTAAAGATTTTATTTGACAGAGATCATAAGTAGGCCGGGGGGGGGCGGGGTAAGCAGGCTCCCCGCTGAGCAGAGAGCCCAATGTGGGGCTCGATCCCAGGACCCTGAGATCATGACCTGAGCCAAAGGCAGAGGCTTTAACCCACTGAGCCACTCAGGCGCCCCTATCAACATCATATTTAATTGTGTTTTTAACTAATGTTTTCTACGCAATACTTGGTGTTCAGTAATAAAGACTTTTTCATCTCAAAAATGGGTTAAAAATATTTATTAAATTCTTTAGGCACGAGCGAAAATGAACATCAGAGTGCATGAATCACTTAAAACTTCAGGAGGCGGGACGCCTGGGTGGCTCAGTTGGTTAAGCGGCTGCCTTCGGCTCAGGTCATGATCCCAGCGTCCTGGGATCGAGTCCCACATCGGGCTCCTTGCTCGGCAGGGAGCCTGCTTCTCCCTCTGCCTCTGTCTACCACTCTGTCTGCCTGAGCTCTCTCTCTAATAAATAAATAAATAAATAATCTTTAAAAAAAAAACAAAACAAAACTTCAGGAGGCGTATGCGGACCTCCGTTTCTGTTTACCGTGCTCCTGACCATCTAACCCAGGCAGAAACCCTTCCTCCGCTCTCTCCTCTGTTGTTCAGTCAAAAACACGGTTCCGCAATTACAGGGAATGAGAAATGGAACGGTTCTCGTAAGCCTGTTGCTAACAAATGACTGGGTGGTTTTAAGGTTTTAAAAAGCTCCACACACTGTACATCTGGAAATAATCCGCTCATTATTTTACACTTAACTTTATAATCTAGAATAAGTGGTTCATAGCGGACATGGAGTGGTGACACAGCTCTGAACGCATCACCATGAAAGCACAACTTCTGGGACTGTGTCATCTTTCAGAATGGGATACAGGAGAATAACATCAGTAAAACCGTGTATGTTCTAGCTTGGGGAAATTTTTATACCAGAAATACCGCCTACACCAGTGCGATATCATCTGTCGTTAATCTGACAGCTCAGTACCAACCAAATTGCTGTGCTGAAACTTAGTAGCAGTAGTTTATAAATTAAGGACAAATAGCAATTTACAGCTTCTGCCATCTCAAAGGTGGTACTGTTGATGCACTAATAAGCCTTCTCAGAAAATTGGGAAATTCTAATTAGGAGCTTTACAGCATTATCAAGCATTGCGTGGTGGCTGGGCTTCTCGGTAGGATATGAATTAGGAGTCCTCGATCCACTTTAGTGACACAAATCTCGCTTTATGAATTCCAGATTTTAGAAATCTATTACCTTGCTTATTTTTAGCTGGCTTTACCAGTAAGTAGCTATTAGGCTGCTTAGGGCAATTTCAGGATTTTTGGTTGGAAATTGGATTAATTTGTCTAGTGATTGAAGAAGGGAGGAGGAGGGTGAGAGGGTTCGAGGAAAATGAGGCGAGGAGAAAGCCGGCTTTCCGCTGCTGCGTGAGGTTGGCCTTGGAGCGCACAGAAGAATTGGTTCCTGGTTTATGGAACTGACAGATCTCTTATTACACGTCCCTTTTTTTCTATAGTAATAAGAAGAGGCAGTTCTCCGTGACAGATGGAAGGGCCTCGATTTCATTTTACTGCTGTGCGTTGGAGGATTTACATCCTTTTTAGTGCAAGAATATACTAAAACATTGATTAACAATTTTATTTCTTACGTCTTACGTACAATTACACGTCCTCCCTTCTTTACGCTGCGTTCATGGCCAGTATTTCTCACATCGCCTTGGCTGAATCTTCATCTTCCGGGCCTGGCAGCGCAGGGCGCCCGTGGGCTCTGATGTCAGGTTCGGCCTTTCTCTGCGCTTGGTCATCAGCGATCTGCCCGTCTCTCCCAGCCACATCCTCTGCCCCAAACTCTGGGCTGCTTTATTTAGCTGCCCTCGCTTCCTCTTCGGTTCAGGCTTCTTCGTTCCCGTCCTCCCTCATCCCCAGTGCTCCTCCCACAGGCTTTCCTGCGTTGGTAAATGCCAGTTCAGGCATCTCCTTGCTCACGCCAAAAACCTTGGAGCCGTCCTGCCTTTCCCATTTTCACACCCTACTTCCAGCCAGCCACAGATCCTTCTGGGCTCCACCTTTGAACTACACCCAGAATTCCACCCTGGCTCTCCTCTCCTCTCTGCCTCGCTGATCCAGACCACCATGGTCGTCCCCAGATCCCGAGTCTCTATGGGCGCTGTATTATGGGCTCCCGCCAGGGGCCTGTGCACACTCTTGCCCATTTCTATCATCCACAGCATGGCTAGAGCGATCGCTTTAAAATAGAAATCGGGGCGCCTGGGTGGCTCAGTGGGTTAAAGCCACTGCCTTCGGCTCGGGTCATGATCCCAGGGTCGTGGGATCAAGCCCCGCATCGGGCTCTCTGCTCTGCGGACAGCCTGCTTCCTCCTCTCTCTGCCTGCCTCTCTGCCTACTTGTGATCTCTATCTGTCAAGTAAATAAATAAAATCTTTAAAAAAATAAAAAATAAGGGACGCCTGGGTGGCTCAGTTGGTTAAGCGGCTGCCTTCGGCTCAGGTCATGATCCCAGCGTCCTGGGATCAAGTCCCACATCGGGCTCCTTGCTCGGCAGGGAGCCTGCTTCTCCCTCTGCCTCTGCCTGCCTCTCTGTCTGCCTGTGCTCGCTCGCTCTCTAACTAATAAATAAAATTTTAAAAAAATCTTTAAAAAATAAATAAAATAGAAATCAGACTGGTTTACTTCCCTCCTGAAAACCCTCGGTTTCCCATACAGTGAGAATAAAACTCTTGCAGTCCTTACCATCTCCTGTAAGGTCTTCTGCCTTCTCCCCAGCCTGGTCACCTACCCAGCACTCTCTCGGCCTCTGCTGCACGGACCTTCTTGCTCTTCCTCACTGCACGTGGTCACTCGCTCTTTTCCCTCCGCCTGGGTGCTCCTCTTCCAGAGAGGATGCCTGACGGTGTCTGGGGTCTGCCCTCTGTCCCCAGGGCTGGAAGCTCACTGAGGTCAGTCGCGGCATTTCGAGAACACCCAGAACCATGCCCCCCGGGGATGATAGGTACTCAAGAAATAGCTCTTGCGCGAATGAATGATGCTTTCATAGTAATTACGTCCTACTTCGTAACCACAGTTACTTAGTTCTGTTGCTCACTGCGGTTGCTTCCCTAATTTTCGCCAAGACTAAAATGCACCTTTTGGGCTTACCTCACTGAGGTGCCAGTGGCAGGTGTCCGCACAGGAATGTCGTGACTGCCCCCTGGCGGACAGTGATGGAAAGCGTGGCCGATCATCTCAACTTCAGAGAGGCTGCGGGGGGGGGGGGCGGTGTACAACAGAATTTCTTCTTAGAATTGACGAAAACAATATATTGGGTACTCCCTGTCTTGAAGTACCTGGATTCGGTTTTCATGTGATTTAATTATTCCTAAAGTGGTCATCCCCATCAAGGACACAAGAATGAGAAAAAGCATGGCAACCCGCTTGGGTGGCCTGGTCCGTGGTTTTTGCTCACCTGCTTCCCGCACCCCTGCTGGCAGTAGGAGGTGCCGATGCCAGCATGAGCTTCCCGTCCTCTCCCTGTGCACCTCAGCATTCAGATGAGATCTCCCCTCCATCCCCCTCGTCACTTCAAGTTTTCTCATAATATTTCTGTGTCTGTTTCTGCTTTCCCTTTTGGCTGTGGGAGACTGTGGGCAGCAGTGAGTCCGCTCCCAGCTGTGCAGGGGGTAGATTCTGCTGCCCAGTTCTCGTCGAGTCGAGTGGGCAGCCAGAGATTGGAGGACTCACATGTCTGAGACAAATGGCTGGAACTGGCGATGCAAAGACATCCGTTCCGTTCGCTGTCAGGGTTCCAGATGGTTACGCTTTATAATATTCTGTTACTATTAATAGTTCTTTCCTCTTTTGTCTACATTTGTTTGAAGTCTGTCTCCTCAGAATTCTGAATTGACTTTTCCAGAAGTTATTTAAGTCTGGTTTTTCCCCCCTTGGTAAGGAAAAGAAGTCGTCATAAAATTGCTTCGATCCTTAAGCTAAGTGGGAATGATAGCTTCGCACAGAACTGTTCCATTGCTGTTTTATCTGTCAATAAAATTGCTGATTGTTTTAATGTACTGAAAGTTCTTAACACTGCAGTTAATATTAGCTCTTTGTGCTCTGACACCAGACTTCCTATAAATTAATGAAAAGTTTTGTGCTGGGGGTTCATTCTAGACCTCAGACTTGATGTCCTGTGTTTCACTTTTTCAGAAGAGGAAGGCTTAGCCACAGATCGAGCACTCAGATGACATGCATAGGAGATGAGTTGTCACCTAATTGCAGTTCCTTTAAAAAAAGTTGAAAGTGTACTAAACCTGATTTTCATTAGTCAGC
Source organism: Taxidea taxus jeffersonii (assembly GCA_003697995.1). Lineage (NCBI taxonomy): Eukaryota > Metazoa > Chordata > Mammalia > Carnivora > Mustelidae > Taxidea > Taxidea taxus. The sequence continues at coordinate 6,725 of RCUC01124805.1, read as the reverse complement.
CAGTATTCTTAGTTAAATAATGGAAGTGGGGAAGAATCTGTACACTCAGGCTGATCTGTTCCATTTTGTTTTATGGGCTCTCTTTTGAACTTATTAGGGACTCTGCATAGTTGGTCGTCAGTGTTCAAGCTTTAGGTGATCTAAAGTCAACTTAAACTAATATTTCATTCCTTTTCTTCCCCCTGTAGCTTTCACAAAATTGATCACAGTCAATGGACAAGAATATCATCTTCAACTTGTTGACACAGCTGGGCAGGTAAGTCTCTCCAGTGTCTGAGAATCTCCTTTCCATCCTTCTGTCTGGCAGTCCTTGCCCGGCCATCAACGCTTCAACACAGCAGCAATGTCAAGGAAACCCCTCGTGGCGTTTGTGTGACTGAACCTTTATAGGCTGTCTCCTAAGACATTTATGGTGGTTTTTCCAAATTATTCACTTGCTCTTCTACTTTAGAATTGTGTGAAATACACTCATAGCATTGGGAAGGTCTGAATTTGCCATAGGATAGTGTATTTCTATTTTCTAAACTTGCATTCTATATCAGAATCCTATTAGTGCTTTTTCTTCCTTTCTAATAATGTATTCTACATCAAGACAAAAATAAGTTTAGGGGCACCTGGGTGGCTCAGTCAGTTAAGCCTCTGCCTTCAGCTCAGGTCATGATCCCAGGATCCTGGGATCGAGCCCCGCATCGGGCTCTCTGCACAGCGGGGAGCCTACTTCCTCCTCTCTCTCTGCCTGCTGCTCCCATACCTGTGCGCTCTCTTTCTTTCTCTCTCTCTCTCTCTCACTGTCTCACTGTCAAGTAAAAAGACAAAAGTAAGTCTTTTCCAGGGGAAAGACAAGAGGAAAGTATAGGGCAGAAAGGAGCCAGTTCGTAGGTGGGCGCCGCGATTACTGGAAGAGGGAGTGTTGATTTGTAGACAGTAGGTGATTACCAGGGATTAAGTAACCCCCCCCAAAAAAAAACCCAACACCATCTTCACAGGTTAATGTAGTTGGGATTTGAAGAACGGGAGACCAGGGGACTTGGCTAGCAGTGGGTGAAAGAAGTTCAGAGAACTTGAAGAGTACAAAGAAACCCCTTAACCCTGACGGCTGAACCCTCCCCCCCCAGTCCAGCCTTTGCTAGAAACGTTCAATTGGACTGAACGTGTCAAACAGTTGCTAGAGTGTGGGGTGTTGGTCTCTGAGTCCTTCCTTGCATTTTAAAGTTGACAAAGGACCAGACTAGCAGGAGGGGCTGTGTAGTCTGATCTGGTCTGCCGTGTTCAATGGAGGCTTTTCTTCTGGAGCCCGGGGAGATGGAGGTAGACATGGAATCGTGTGGCCTGTCTTGGTCTAGAATGAACGCCCTCTGCTTGATGTTTCGAAGTGAACCTAGAAGCCAAGGGTAGCCCCCTAGTGAAGCAAGACCATAGCTCTGTGGAGTGGTTTGAGCACAGAAGAAACCCTGGAGTTTCGATTCTGGAGGCTTCAGAGAAAATCAGCGGGCTGTGGGGATCACAAAGATCCAGCACGGATCCCCGTCGCTCCCGTACAAAGGCCCCCTGGTGGTGGGTGTAATGGGCCTTCGTGGTCCGGCCTCATGATGGCTGTCTTAGAGCTGAGCCGTCCCAGGCTGTCGGTCACTCTGCAGGGTGCCTGTCCAGTGACAGAAAGGGGGTGTGGAGCTTAACGGAACAAGGGGAGCAGTGGAAGTCTCCATCGGAGTGAGGATGGGGAGGACACAGCTTATCATACAGGTTACCGTAGAAAAGCCTCTGGGATAAGACATTATATTGGATTCTCAGAATTTGATCTTTTATGGTTAAGGTGACTGTATAATTGATTGCCTAAAACAAAACACTTCTTTTTTTTTTTTTTTTAATATTTTATTTATTCATTTGACAGGGAGAGAGATCACAAGTAGGCAGAGAGGCAGGCAGAGACGGGGGGGGGGGAGCAGGCTCCCCGCTGAGCACAGAGCCCGATGCAGGACTCGATCCCAGGACCCTGGGATCATGACCCAAGCCGAAGGCAGAGGCTTTAACCCACTGAGCCACCCAAGCGCCCAAACAAAAACACTTCTAAGAGTGAAGGGAGCCTGGTAATAACCGTGCTGGGACAGTGGGTGTTAACTGATAGTGTCCTGGGCGAAAAAACACGGCCACGTCGTTCGTAGTGGGCCTCTGACATTATCAGGGTTTGGGTTTGCTTTTTATATCTTCGTTTTGAATTTTCATTAAGCTTCTGGAAAGTGGGGATGAGGATGTAAATTGGCAAATCACTTTCATGTGATGTTACTGTAGAAATACATCTTGTCGGAGGCCAGAAGCAGGACGGGCATTTCAGAGTTGTTGGAACATGGGCTCTACAGTCACGCTGCTGGGGCTTGAATCCTGGCTTTTTTTTACTAACCGGGTGACCTTCAGAAATTACCAAGCTCTCTGTGCCTCAGATTCACCTGTAAACTGGTGACGTGCCTGCCTTTGTAGGACTGGCGCTTGGTTTAGAGCGGATCCGTGAACTTCACGGGGTTTGCTCCTTATCTGTAGATCTCTGATGCTCCCAAGACCAGAGCAGGGCCTAACACGGCAAGTTGATGTTGATGTTAACAAGTCACTCACTGGAACAGTGCACGTGTGGCTTATATTTGGAGTAGAGCTGTCCTTGAAAATGTTTTTCCAGGAATGCCTTGGGGGCTCAATCAGTTAAGCATCTGTCTTCAACTCAGGTCTTGATCCCAGGGTCCTGAGATCAAGTCCCGAATCAGGCTCCCTGCTCAGCGGGGATCCTGCCTCTCGCTCTGCCCTCCGCCTGTTGCTCTATCTACTTGTGCTTGCTCTCTGTCAAATAAATAAATAAAAATCTTTAAAAAAACAAAAAATTTTTTTTCTGGAGAGAAAATTCCTTTATGTTGCCTCCTTATCAAAACAGAAGATGTGTTCCTCTAGGGTTCTGTTTTGCTCTAAAGCCTAAAGGTACACTGGAGCATCACATGCCTTTAACCACTTTAATGAGAGTCATAAAGGATGTCCCCCCCCCCAACACACAGAAAGAAGCAGAGATCTCAGAGTGAGTGTATAGTGTGAGGGACAGCAAGGTCAGTGACTAGCTCTGCCTCTCTCGCTCCTGTGGGTTCTGTTACTGCCAGATAAGAATAGTTAGAGAATTTTTGCACAGAATATTTCCAAATTTAGCCACCTTGAATGATTTGTTCTCATTGCAGCTAGTAGTTTTCTTTGAGGCTACATCCATTTGGGAGACCGTGGAATGGAAGGTTATGTTCACGTTTGTGATCTGTGATTATGCGACACGCACATTGCCTTGTGCCGTGTGGTTCTGTAGAACCACGTAGAAGGAGCAACTGGATGAGATGTCATATTTCCAGCTGCTCCGAGAGCTGTTTTTAAAATTGGATTCCTCTGGGCTGGGGCTGAGGCCATCAGTGGCAGGGGGAGATGATGAAGAAAGGACAGACCCTGTCATCGCCATTTAGAGCACATTCGGTCACTGGTGTACACGTTTTAGGGGTAAGACTGTAGCAGCATATAACGGCAAGTCTTGTTTACTTAGTAGTTTATATCGTAGCTGGTTTCATTGCCCGGCAAGGGATGGTGATGAACATAGTTAAATACAAGTCGATTATTTTTAGTTTGCATGAGAGATTTTGTTTGGACCTAAATTAAGTAGACTCAGTGACAAGTGACTCAGTGGGAGTCGTGTTTTTTTTTTTTTTTTTTTAATGTTTTTTTTTTTTTTTTTTTATAACAAAGAAAACAAAACAGAGAGGAAAGCAAAGAGAAGAGAGAGGAAGGATCAGGCTCTCTGCTCAGCGGGGAGCCTGATGTGGGGCTTGATTCCAGGACCCTGAGATTGACCTGAGCCAAAGGCAGAGGCTTTAACCCACTGAGCCACCCAGGCGCCCCGGGGAGTCGTGTTTATAATGTCAAATCCCCCTTTTTTTAAAAAAAAAAAAGGGTATTAAGTACAGTTTTTTAAAAATAGTACTAAATGCACATGTTACTGAAATAAAAAAGCACAAAATGGTAAATAGTAAAGCTTCGGTCTTTCCCACTCTGGTGGCGTTCGTTCCACCCTCTAAGAGCAGCCCCATCATCGTTTCTAGGATGTGCTTCCCAGATGTTCTCTACGTGAACATACAAATAGAGTTGGTGGGTTTTTTTCCCTTTTTCACCTGAGAAGTCATGGATCACTTTTCTCCATCTCAGAGGTGATTCCGCAGCTGTACGTACGCCCCCGGTTTGCCTCCCAATGGCTGCATAGTATGCTGCCATTCGGCTAGAGCATACTTTGACGATGGGTCGACACGCAGGTGATTTCCAGTCCTGCTGCCACCACCAGTGACACCAGTGATCAGTGTCTCATGTCGATTTCGACCGTGCGCACCTGCGTGTAGGAGCACATTCTGGTGGCGGGCCAGCTGCGCCTGCGTCCTCTGCTGGCCGTTCTGTTCTCACGCGCCCATCCGCGCGCCCGTGGGCACAGTGTATTAGCAGATCTCTTGTTACCTGCCCGTCCACTAGGTGAAAGTATCCTGATTACTAAGTGTCTTTCTTCTTATGAAGGCATTTGAGCATATGTTCCTGTTTGAGGGCATTTGTAATTCCTTTTCTGGGAGTTCTCCTGTGCGTGTGCTTTGCCCTTTTCCCCTGGGGCGGACCGTCTTTGCTTACTGGTTTGAGAGACCCCTTGATACCTGCAGAAAATCAGCATTTTATGTGATGTGAGCCACAAGGTTTTGGTTTGTTTTCAGTCTGTGGTTTTGTTTGAAAGGTTTTTAGTCATGAAGAACTTTCTCGTTTTTATATAGTCGAATTTATTAATTTCTTTTCAACTGATGCTGTTCATTTTTTTCTGAGAGAGAGAGAGAAAGCGAATTCACGAGTGGGAAAGAAAAAGAGGGAGAAGCAGACTCCCTGCTGAGCAAGGAGGCGTATTGGGGCTCCATCCCAGGACCCCGGGATCCTGACCTGAGCTGGCAGAGCTTAACCAGCTGAGCCGCCCAGGTCCCCCATCAGCTGATAGTGTTCTTTTTTTTTTTTGAAGATTTTATATATTTATTTGACAGATAATAATAATAAATTTGGCACCCAACTGATACTGTTCCTAAAAATTCTTCCATTGGGGGGCACCTGGGTGGCTCAGTGGGTTAGAGCCTCTGCGTTCAGCTCGGGTCATGGTCCCAGGGTCCTGGGATTGAGCCCTGAGTCGGGCTCTCTGCTCAGTGGGGAGCCTGCTTCCTCCTCCTCTCTCTCTGCCTGCCTCTCCGCCTACTTGTGATCTATCTCTCTCTCTCTCTCTCTCTGTCAAATAAATAAATAAAATCTTGAAAAAAAAATTATCCCATTGACTAGACATATGGTTTCCATTTTTAATCTTTAAATCCTCTAGAATATATTTTTGTTCAAGTGTAAGTTAGAGATCAGCTTAGCCGCTCATTCACCCCCCAGATGCTTCTGCTTTTGTTTCCACACAGTTTCCATGGTTGTTACTTCTTACCCTCACTGAGCCTAACTGCCGGTACTAGCATTTACCTAATTCCTGTCTGTCTAGGTCTTCACAGGTTATTCGGTCTACTTTGCTTATGAACTAGTAAGTGCTTATTTTAATCAAGTAAGTAGCTTTGTGGTTTCATCCAGCTCCTTCTACAATTGCTGTTTCTCTGAAAAATACACTTTTCATCAGGGTTCAGTTACACTTACCATGTTAATTTAGGATCGAGCAATGGATACCTTGATGACCTACGCGTTCTTGCCGAGGACCATGGCACACTGTTCCATTTACGCACATCTTTGATGTCTTGGGGTATTTTATGATTTTCTTCAGATGGATTGTACACTTTTCTTAGGTTTATTCCTAGGAATTTTGTCCTTTTTGGTTGCTATTACAGCTGGAGGTGCTTTCCCCGTGATATTTTCTCACTGGCGGTTGTTTGTGCCACGCCCCTGAAGTATGACTCATTTCTTTATTTCCACATCTTCTCTTCAGGGAAAAAGTGATTCGAACTCTGGGTGCACTACTGTACCTCAGCTGGTGACTAAAATGATTTGGAATTTTGTTTTTAAATCTGGGTGGAAAGACCTGTCACTTCAATTAACAAAAATGCATTCTCAAAATTCAACCCTAAAATGAACTCCATTTAATGAAACTAATATGAAACTGACAATGAAAACAAAGGTTTTATTTTGCATATGTGGTAAGCCCTGGGATGGTAGAAGTGCTGTCTTCCGACGAAAGATTGATGCTATCAAAGAACTGAGAATAAAACTCAATTTTCCTTTGGTTTTTATTTTTTAAAGATACTGTATTACGATGGTAAATAGTAAGAATCTGGGGCAGTAATTCAGAGCCATCATGAACATCAGTTGTAACCGTCCTGTGGAATTGCAAAGTTAACAGAGACGGTTACTCGATATGATGCTTTGACCTGATTTTCTGTACTAGTGCTTGGGGGGGTACGTGGCATGTCGATAATTATATTTCAACAGAGAATAAAATGTTTTATACCAGCCAGTGGCGTACTAAGGCAAACTGCAATGATGTTAATAGACTTTTAGTATGCTTTAATAATTCCAAAGCCAAGTTTTGAGTTTCTTAAACTGCTTTATGGAAACTGGGTACTGATACATTGTTACGTAATGTGTAGCTTTGTTTTTAATTCCTAAACTTGCTCAATAAATAACTCTTTTGATCCTCAAAAGTCTGGGTACACTGGATCTAG
>ML100385.1:32599-74920 GCA_003697995.1 Taxidea taxus jeffersonii | reverse complement strand
GTGACTTCTTGTTAGACACGTCTAAAAAGGCAAAGGAAACAAAGGCAAAATGAATTATTGGAACTTCATCAAGATAAAAAGTTCTTGCACAGCAAAGGAAACAGTTGACAAAACCAAAAGACAACTGTCAGAATGGGAGAAGATATTTGCAAATGTCTTATCAGATAAAGGGCTAGTAATCAAAATCTATAAAGAACTTATCAAACTCAATACCCAAAGAACAAATGATCCAATCAAGAAATGAGCAGAGGACATTATCAGACATTTCTGCAGAGAAGACATCCAAACGGCCAACAGACACATGAAAAAATGCTCAACATCACTCATCATCAGGGAAATACAAATCAAAACCACAATGAGATACCACTTCACACCAATTAGAATGGCTAAAATCAACAAACCAGGAAATGCCAGATGTTGGTGAGGATATGGAGAAAGGAGAACCCTCTTACACTGTTGATGGGAATGCAAGCAGGTACAACCACTCTGGAAAACAGTATGGAAGTTCCTCAAAAAGTTGAAAATAGAGCTATCCTATGACCCAACAATTACATTACCAGGTGTTTACTCTAAAAATGCAAATGTAGTGATTTGAAGGGGTACTTTCATCCTGATATTCATAGCAGCAATGTCCACAATAGCCTAAGTATGGGAAGAGCCCAGATATCCATCAGCAGATGAATGGATAAAAAAGATGTGGTGTGTGGTGTGTGTGTGTGTGTGTGTGTGTGTGATGGAATACTATTCAGCCATTAAAAAATGAAATCTTGCCATTTGCAGTAACATGGATGGGACCAGAGGTATTATGCTAAGCAAAATAAGTCAAACAGCGGAAGACAATTATATGTTCTCATATGTGGAATATAAGAAACAAAACAAGATCATATAGGAAGAGTGGGAAAAATAAAACAAGATTAAATCAAAGAGGTAGCCAAACCATGAGAGACGCTTTTTTAAAAAATATTTTTTATTTATTTACTTGACAGAGAGAGAGAGATCACAAGTAGGCAGAGAGGCAGGCAGAGGGAGAGGGGGAAGTAGGCTCCCTGCTGAGCAGAGACCCCCCCCCCAATGTAGGGCTTGATCCCAGGACCCTGAGATCATGACCTGAGCCGAAGGCAGAGGCTTAACCCACTGAGCCACCTCTGGTGCCCAGAGACTCTAAATCATAGGAAGCAAACTGAGGGTTGCTGGAGGGGGATGGTGGAGGGATAAGGTAACTAGATGATGGACATTAAGGAGGGCACATGATGAGAGCACTGGGTGTTAGTCAAATTCTTACCACAGCTTACATACTACAAATGTAGCTCCCTTGCAAATTTATCTCCTACAATATTCCTTCTTGTTCACTCTTTTCCAGCCACATTGTCTTTTTGCTGTACCTCTAACACACCAGGCACAACCCATCCTCAGGGCTTTTGTACCTACTAGTCTTTCTGCCTGGTATTATTATCTTCCTCCAGTTATGGACACAGTCATCCCCTCACTTTTTTAAGATCATCGTCCCAAATCAACTTCTCAGGGAGGAAATTCAGATCAGTATCCTGAAAAGAACATTTCCAGTCACTCTGTCCTCTTACATTGGTTTATTTGTCTCAAATCACTACCATTATCTGACATTATGTTATATATTTATTTGCTGTCTCCCTATAAGAGATTATATGCTCTGTAAGATAAAGTAATGTATTTGGTTTCCAGTATATAGAATCATGCAATAGTAACCACTCAATAAATATTTATTGAATAATTAATTTTATTTTAGACATTGTTATAAATAAAGCCAGTGTATTTATGTGATGTGATCTGGTTTGTTACTTGATTTTTAAATTGGTGGACATAAGAGTCTAACATCTGCACCTCATCAAATTAATTTTGTTGTCTCACAAGTGGCAAGCCCATTTTCTGTTTTCCAGAATTCAAACCATGATAGTTTTGTGATGAACTCAATAAAGAATTGAAGAAGTTGATTTACACATGGATTTTCCATGGAGAAAGAATCTAATTATGTCATTTGTTATAAAAATCATGACCCAGAGGCTGCATTCAATACTAGTAGAAGCCAAACCAGAGTGTACTTAGAAAAGACTGTTACTCTCTGACTTCAACATTAATTATTTGCTATCTCTAGGTAGAAGATTTCCTTCTTATTTACATTTTCCCTCACTTAATATTAAATTTTTTTTCTCAACACCATGGTAGTGTATATAGGGCAAAGTTTTTGGAGATAGATTGATACTGTATTAAGGCACCCATTCCATCGTGTATGGGCTGTGTTTCCATTTCCAACTTCATTCTCAGTTTTCTCATTTGTCAAGGGGTCTAAATATCTACATTGCTGTGTGTGTGTGTGTGTGTGTGTGTAGGGGAGGGCAGCTATTGAAGTGATACTCTATAAAGGACTGGTCTAGAACCTGCCATATGGCAGGAGCTAAACAGTTTCCTTACCCTTTCTTACCCTTGCCCCACTCCCTTATCTGTGCCTAAACTAAAACCTCCCTGTGAAAGTAAAGCCAGAATCACCCAGATTTTTTCGGAGAATCTAGAAAAGTTACTGCATTTGTTTGAATGATGTGAAAGTCATGTCTTAATCACTCATTTTTTGTCCTAATATTTATGTTTCTGTAGAGTAAGGAAATTGACAAGTTGAGTCTTTTTTTTTCCCATCTCCAACTTTGCAAATACAGCATTTTCTGTGGCTGAGGCATCATCAGCTGATGTTACAGTAAGAATTGTTATACTGAACACATTTGGTGACCTCAGCCAGCCAAATATAATTCTGATGAACATATCCTGGCTAGTCCTCCCCTTTTTGTTCATTGTTAGAACTCTAAATCCAAGTACATACCATTCCACTGTATCCTTCTAAGAGATCCAAGGGATTGTATTTAATTACAGAGAACATAAATTATCAGTGTTGTTGTTGCTTGTAATCTGTTAAAGCTTTGTCAGATATTCTGGATCAATCGCTTTGCCTATGGATTTGAATGTATCCAAACTCAGTCTAAGTTAGTACAAACGAAGTCTGTTCAGTATTAATCAGTTATCTTCCTTGTTCTACAAGGACAGTATCTGCTTACAGAGCTTTAAAATTGAACTAGGATAGTTTGATATGTATCAGGAAAATATGTTACAACATTTCTCCTAGCCTGTGTCAATTGGATTATAGTTAAATTAATCAGAAATACAGAAAATTGAGCTTGATAAATACTTTCAATGAGAAAAGGGGAATTCCTATTGAAATTTAAAGCACAGTTTAAAATTGTTCTAAGATCAAATCTAATAATTAACTGATTTTTACTACAGGTTCTTGCAAGGCCGTAAGATGGCTCAACACCAAATGGTCTTCACAATAATATTGGTTTAGTGACACTTGATATGGGATTTTATTTTCCTAAATTATTTCATAATAGAAGTTCAAATACATTGCTACTTTCAAATTGGATGTAGTTGAAACATCTTAAGCTACATCATGAATTTAGAAAAATATATTTTTCATAGCTGGGCAACATTTTCTAGTGACATGTCTAAAAAGGAACAATTCTTCCTATTATAAAGTCATAAAATCACAAGAGAGTATTATATTATTAAATTTGTCTCTGAGGAAAATTATATACTAATATATATATTAAAATAATTAATGACTCTCTCAGCCTTTCATGAAGAAAGTGCTATATATGATCTTTTAAATTATACTAGCTCCAGCCTTTTGTAATTTTTAATATTTAAATATTAATTAATTCATTCATTCATTCATTTCTGTAGTAAGGAAGACAAAAGCAAGAAACCTAAGAAGCCTAACCTAAGTAGGTAACAAGGATCCTTTGCAGCTTGAGAAATGATAATAGCTAGATAAGGCTAAAACGTACTCAAATATATGTACAATGACAGTATGCAAATTTAAAAGACTTTTTTTAAAGGTAAAGATATAAGTTTGGAGAAGTACTATAATGAACTCAAGACATTGGAAATATAGATTTTCAAGTTATATAAAGGTAGAAGAAAAGGGAAGAGAAAGCAGAAATTAGGTAAGTCATCCCAGATGTTAAAACAAGTAGAGCAAAGAAGTAGCAAAATTGGTGATTTATACTAATAAAGAAAATGATGACTTATTAATAGCCCTTTCATTTAAAGTACTTTGAAATGTCATATACATATGCAGTTTGGTATACCTCTGAGGTGAGATGTGGAGAAAGAGTAAAGAGATTATTATTATTATTATGCCTGTCATAAAAATGAGAAAGTTGAAGTCAATAAATTTAAATAACTTACCCAAGGTTACATGTCTCTAGGTGCACAGAGACAAGTTCCTCAACTGGTATTCTTTCTATAATGTCTTATATATCTAAACTCAGAAGTGGTAAAAGGTGCAAGGGTGATATAGAAAAGCACAGGAGTATCAGGAAACCCTCTTGAAGAATGGGAGGAAAGGGGGACTTCATAAAAAGGAAGCTGTCTCTATCTACTGCCATCAGCCCTGGTCATATTAGCGATTGACCTTCAGCTCTGATTTATACCACTAGGAGTCTGACGGTTCTTCAGCTTTCTCTGAATCTATAAATCATTCCATATTCTATCTTTTCAACTACTTTTCCTTAAATTAGCCAAAGTCCTATGACATTAGTAACCTTGAAAAATGTTGATTTTGACCACACACTATAAGGAGAAAGACAAAAAGAACTATATATAAACATTGTGCTCTAGTTGGTAAATTTTTCTTCTCACATGGATAAAGATGAATGATTCTGAAACTATATTTGTACTAGGATTGAACAAATCAGTAAATAAATTGCTTTTAAGGGGAGCCAGGTTTCCTACAAACAACAAAGTTACAAACAAGGAGAAAAAGCTAGAATGAATTAGAGACAGAGATATCAATATGAAGTTATGTTTGTTTAAACATATATACAGGGACACCTGGGTGGCTCAGTTGGTTAAGCGGCTGCCTTCGGCTCGGGTCATGATCCCAGCGTCCTGGGATCCAGTCCCACATCGGGCTCCTTGCTCGGCAGGGAGCCTGCTTCTTCCTCTGCCTCTGCCTGCCACTTTGTCTGCCTGTGCTCCCTATATCTCTCTCCCTCTCTCTCTCTGACAAATAAAAAAAAAAAAAAAAATATATATATATATACAAAAATATAGCTAAAAATAAATATATCTGTGGGCACCTGGGAGGCTCAATTGGTTAAGTGGCTGCCTTCAGCTCAGGTCATGATCTCAGGGTCCTGGGATTGAGTGATTGAGTCCCGCATCAGGCTCCTTGCTTGATGGGGAGTTGGCTTCTCTCTCTCCCTCTGCCTGCCACTCTGCCTGCTTGTGCTCTCTCTCTCTCCATCAAATAAATAAAATAAAATTATATATATATATATACATATGTATATATATACACACATATATTTGTGTATACATAGTTCACACATAGTTCACAGAATATATGTATATATTTTCAGTTCTGTATAGGGCCTAGAACCAGTGAACACATCAGCACCCAGACCTTGGTTTCTAAATACTGTTCTCCAATAAAAAGAAACAGAGCTCCTTCGAAAATGGTGATTCTAGGATTAAGGTAGGGAAAATATAATATGCTCTTGAAGCATCTTACAGATTCAGAAATTAGTGAAGTATTCATAAAAGAAGGAGAGGGGTGCATGGGGTCATGTCAAAAGGCATAGGAGCCAACCTGAAAAGTGCTTCTAATGGCCAAAGCTGGAACAATTTGAGCAGCAAAATTAATAATCATGGTATTGAAATACTATAAACCAAAGAATAAAATAAAACGCCATGAGTCTACATTGACATATATAAATAGGAAAGAAAGAACAAATCTTCCTTACAGAGGAACCCCAAGTAGCCCACTCCCCCTTCCAGGAAGTGGAGCTTATTCTCACCCTATTGAATGTGGGCTGGACCTTACAGTGAAGAAACCTAGCAGACACTACTTTAATTAAGTGATCAAGGTTAACATCACTAGTGATAAGTCATGTTGATTTCATATATCCTCTGATAGGAAACAATGAGAAGAGCATTTCACCTCTGCATTATCCTTCTCTCAAATGCATAATTTCAGTCTAATTATGAAATTGATCAAACTCAAATTGAGGGAAATTTATAAAATATGTGATCATTGTTCATCAAAACTGTCAACATCTTAAAACCATCACAGATCATAGGAGCCCAAGAAGATATAAAGGACTTTAGTGAAGGTTAAAAAAAAAAGTAAAATCTGAATAAGTCTGTAGTTTCATCAATTCATCAACAGTAGTATACTAATGTTATATTATTATTTTTGATAAAAACACTGTGGTTATGCAAAATGTTAACATTAGGGGAAGCTGGATGAAGAGTATATGGATATTTTCTGTACTATATTTATAATTTTGCTATAAATAAAACATTATTCCAAAATAAAAAGTTAAATAAAATTATCCAGTTTTTTTCTTGCTTATTTCTGCCTAAGTGGTGCATGGTACTAATGAACAGATTATCCACGATCCCATTCAACAGTGGAACCAGACTGTGCCCTTATACTGGAGAATTTTTGTACCTGCTTTACTAAAAATAAAATTTCAGATATTTTGAGGGCTTAACCTAATGTTGGTTTATGGGGAAAAATATAAGACAAAGGGCATTCCCCGAAGGCTATGTGGCGTTAGAGTCTACGCAAATCCAAACACAGGAAATTGAAACTCCCCTAAGGCATCCAAACAGCATACCTTGTTGAATGGGACCTTGTAATAGTATATAAGATAAAAGGAAGATATGATGTATATACTTGACTTTCTTATACAACTAATATTTATTAACCCTTTATTATGTTCCAACTACTCTGCTAGGCAGTAGGGATAAAGTGATGCGTGGAAAGATATTGTTTCACCTTTAATACATTTACTATTTGATGAAGATACTTTGAAGATACTCTCAGTCCTTTAGATTCTGAAGCCAAGAAATATTTTTGCGACTTTCACACTCTCATTTTTTTTCATCAAGAGCACAAAATCTATTTATAGTTAATCACTTTCAAATCAGAAACAGAAACATGAGGGACCTGCTTTCTCATTAAGCCTACTCATAAGGTTCAATCTTTTCTTCATTCCCTTTTCCAAAATATTGCTGATAAAGAGTGTTTATTCATGCCCATCTAGCTCATTTTAATAGAAAGGCAACTTTTGTTGCCTCAAAAAGGGAACCAAGTGAAAGATATAGAAAATATCTGTGTGAAAGCCAGCTTTTACTTCCAAGAAGAAAGATGATTAAGAGTAAAATTTTATGCCAAGTACAGTATCTTTTTACATGAACACTATTTCATTACAGTATACAAGGTTTCATTTCAACTACATAATTTTTTTCCTAAGGGAAGAATTCAGTAGTTACTAAACATATATAATTCTAAAGGGTTTAGACTGTGCCGCCATGCTATTGTTTATATACCCTTGTATGTTCCCTTTACAATTTTCTGGGAGAAAATCAATAAAAGCAGGGCTGACTAAGTTTCCCAAACTCTTCTTAAAGACCAAGATTGAGTTATAAAATTTCAGTATAACAAATCAAACATGTAATATTTTATAACAAATATCAAAGCGTTTATTCTGGAACTGATTATTAGGAGAAAAAATTTGCACTCATAAAAGCATTTCACTCTTTTTCTATGAGTTATGTATTAGCTCTCATCTATTGGTACAAAATCTTGGTCACACATCTTATACTTAGACTGGGTTAAAAAAAAACAACAGAGGAAAAGGAGAGGAGAGAAATTCATCATAATAATATTTGAGTGTCTCATACAATCAAAGGACAGTATCTGGCTGGCCCTTGGGATATCTGTTCCTTTCTGAATGTTTCCATTTTTTTTTTTTCTCTAAAGATGGCCACCAGTGGCATCAAGCTTGGGTTTGAACCTGGTGTTACCAATTGCTACCTTTTTTTGCCCTTAGGAAAATTATTTAATTTCTTTCTTAATTTAATATATGAAATGGGTTTGAAAGTAATAGCACCTACTTCACTCAGTCACCGCAAAGAGTGAATGAGTTGCTACATGTAAGACATTAGAACAGTGCCCAGCATAGTAGATGTTCTAGAAGTGTTAGTTATTATTTGCAGTGTAAGGTTACCACCAAAGATTTTTCCATAGTCATTAATTTAAAGAACAAGGTAAATGGAGAAGTTTTGCCCAAGGTAGTTCATTAAATAATGAAGACACTGGGCACCTGGGTGGCTCAGTCAGTTAAGCGTCTACCTTCATTTCAGGCCATAATCTCAGGATTCTGGGATTGAGCCCCGCATCAGGCTCCCTGCTCATTGGGGAGTCTGCTTCTCTCTCACTCCCTCCCCTCTGCTCATGATCTTTCTCTCTCTCTCAAATAAATTAACAAATTATTAAAATAAAAAAATGAAGACACTAAAACCACAATAACATTTACTGATTTAATTGGAAAAAAAGTAAAGATTTTGTAAAAAAAAAAATTCTGTGGATGCCCTGGGCTCTAGAACTTATTTCAGAGTCATTTCATTTTGTTTTGCCAATGTTTTTCAGATAGACAATGTCTTTTATACACCTCTCCGGATCACAATAACCTTAAGACATCCTTGAGAGCCTGTGGAAGAATGGGTGCTAAGGTGCCCACTGGAAGTTAACTGAAAGCACCAGAAGAGAGGAGAATCAGAAAATAGGATGTAA
Organism: Taxidea taxus jeffersonii; assembly: GCA_003697995.1. Classification (NCBI taxonomy): domain Eukaryota; kingdom Metazoa; phylum Chordata; class Mammalia; order Carnivora; family Mustelidae; genus Taxidea; species Taxidea taxus. The sequence continues at coordinate 66,252 of ML100385.1, read as the reverse complement.
ATGGATGCCTTGTTTTCTCTTACCCCTGGCCAGACATTATGAAGTGGTGGGCGGGTGGTGTAAAAAGATATTGAGATGGGGTGCCTGGGTGGCTCAGTGGGTTAAAGCCTCTGCCTTCGGCTCAGGTCATGATCCCAGGGTCCTGGGATCGAGCCCCACATCAGGCTCTCTGCTCAGCAGGGAACCTGCTTCCTCCCCTCTCTGCCTGCTTCTCTGTGATCTCTGTCAAATAAATAAATAAAATCTTTAAAAAAAAAAAGATATTGAGAAACAGAAGCTGACTTCTGTTCTGTTTTTCTCCTGGATTCCTTCCCCATGTTCTCTCTGACTGGTTCCAATCTTTAATTTTTCCCATTTAAATTGCCCTGGAGAAGAGGCAAATAGGGCCTTTTAGGTTATCTCATTTCCAATCTTCTGTACACTGTCAAACCTTGAGTTTTACTGCATTTCTTGACCTTTAATTTTGAAACTAAAAGTATTTTAAATATAACAGAAAGCATGAACAAGTGAAAGAAAGAGGTAAACAAGTGAAATAAAGAATTTCAATACTAGGTACTCTTAGGTAATGGCAGAGTTAAGAGAGTAATTCTAGATTAAAAAAAAAAAGGATGACAAGAGCATAGTTGTTGTAGGTCAACTAATTACTTCAAATATTTTATAAGATTTGGCATGCTTAGGTTTTGAAGAGAAAGTTATAACATGAGCCACACTTATCAGTATTTCCAGCATCAAGGTGTTGTTCCACCAGTTTCATATGTGCTAATTGATTTCAGTCTCCTAGTAACCTTATGCACCATACTTTTTCCCCATTACATATAAGAAAATTGAGCCCAGAAAGGTTAAGTAAGTCTTCTAAAATCACACAGCTAGTAAAAGGCAGAGCCAGGACTTGAAAATCAGATAACCTGGAGAGCACAAGACCTTTAATCCTGCCCCTTACTATTCTTATTTTTCTTTGAAAAATAACTTATACTATAAAGCAAAACCCTAGAATTAAAATAAACATGTTAAAGTAAATGTCATCAAGATTTCTAACAAAATCCTATATGAGAATGAGAACTTATGATTATATTTGCCAACTCAAGAAGAGAAATAATTAAGTATCATTATTGTACTTTATTACAAGTTCTTGAAATTTTAAAAAGTGTGATTATGAAAGAGTAATTAGAGAATCCTTATTTCAGGAAATAGCACAACATATTTTAGGCTTTGAGAATGAATGTATTCAACTAAGCCAAAAACTCAGAGGAAATTGAATGAATGAAAACAAGGTATTTTTATGATTCAATTCAAGGTTGAACTTTGAAGAAAAGGAGTAAAGACTTGAGAAAAATGTCACTTGCCCACTACTAAGTATGATTTATTTCAAGTATGACAGTCATAATAGATACCACAAATTATTTGTTAAGATCTAAGATACGTAACTAACAGCATAAATTCTTTAAAAATTAGGAATCAAAATATACTTTAATGTTAAGAATATATATTTAAAACCAATAATCAGCTTCATTCCTAACAATGAAAATATCATGATTGTGATGAAATGCTTGAGATTATATTATAATCAGGAACTAAATAAAGATGTCCATTTTGATATGAAATAAAAACTAGTCATTTATAACTTTGAAAACTATAGCCATATAAATGTACTAAAACTCCACCATCACCCACCACATCAATAAAAACCTTTTAGAATAAAAGAATTTAGTAAATCAATCGATTATAAAACATATAGTATCAATAGCTATTGTCTATTTCAGCAACAACCATTAAGACCCATTTCACAATAGCTACCATAATCCTAAAACATCTAAGATTAACTTTCTTCAGAGGTCTCTGGGGAAAAAAAAAAAAAAAAACCTATAAAACTCTAGCTTAAGATATAGAACACTTTAATTTTTTAAAGATTTTATTTATTTGAGAGAGAGAGAGAGAGAGAAAGAACGGGCAGGGAGGAGGGGCAGAGGGAGGCAGAGAGAGAAGGAGACTTCTCTCCTTCGGACCTGCGGCCCGATCCCAGGACCTGGAGATCATGACCTGAGCTGAAGGCAGATACTTCACTGACTGAGCCACCTGGGCAGCTCAAGATGGGACACTTCAATAATTGAAAGAATATGGCCATAACCTAGAAAGTACAGTTATGTATTTTGAAAATATCATCTAACCAAACTAATTTTAGTTTTAATATGATTTTAATAAAAATTCCAATGACAGTGTTTTCGGACTTTGACGAAATGATTCTAAAGTTCATATGCCATGATAATGGACAAGATGTTCTAAAACGTTTAAAATTTTTTTTTTAATTTTTTTTTTAATTTATTTTTTTGACAGATAGATCACAAGTAGGCAGAGAGGCAGGCAGACAGAGAGGGGGAAGCAGGCTCCATGCTGAGCAGAGATCCCGACGTGGGGCTCGATCCCAGGACCCTGAGATCACGACCCGAGCCGAAGGCAGAGGCTTTAACCCACTGAGCCACCCAGGCGCCCCTCTAAAACATTTTAAAAAGATGAGTGAGGAGGGGAAACTTGCCTATCAATATGAAGAGGCACTGGACAGCCCTATTGCCTTTTGTGGCTCCTCTGATTCTGATATTTGGCAGTAATTCACATATTTTATAGTTATGCTTTGTTAATAGAAATCTATAAAACTTTGTCTAAATTATTCAAGTATGTTAAAACAAAGTGACCAAAGATGCAACGTATAGAAAATGAGTATTTCTGGTATCATGGACTCATGCAGGTTACAAATACAGGGCACTCAGGGATTGTATATGGGATGGATCAGGGTTGCTTTCGCTGCTGCCATAGCTCAGGTGCTCATCATCTCTCCTCTGACTATTCCAACAGTTTTCTAACTGGTCTCCTCACTTCCTCCAATATGCTGTGCCCATGGCTGAGAAAGTCATCTGCACAAGGATAAACTAAATCATGTTGCTTCCAGGCTTAACCATTACTGGTTCTCTACTGGCTACTGAGCTGACATTCATCACCCTGGCCCACTCTGCAGCCCTAACCTCATTCCCTACCCTCCAGCTGCACAGAGCACCTCATCCACATTTCCCTATTTACATCAACGATCATTAATATCACCGCTCTTTGCACATGGTTTTCCTTCTGCCTAGAATGTTATTTCAATATCCTATTCAAACACATTCCAGTGCTTCACATCTTCATTTAAAGCTTAATTTTTTGATATTTCATGGAAGGTCCATGAAGGCATCATCCTTATGACTACTGTATATGCCTGGTATCTACACCTGTTTCTGCCACATGGTAAGAGCTCAATAACTATCTGTTACATGAATGAATAAATGAACATCTACTATAGTTGTGTCATATTGTATCATAATTATTTGCTTATCTTCTTTGATCTTATTTGAGAGCAGGGGTGTGTTTTAAGGGTGTTAGTTGTTTGTTTCTTTCATTTAAGTTTGCCTTCAGTGCCTAGACCCATGGTCAGGGCTCAAAAAATAATAGTTCAATGAGTGACTAAATAGTGTAATTTTACAACCAAAGGACATAAGCATTACTTCACCAACACAACACTGTATACAGTAATTACTTGCCAAAAGAGTCAATGAAAGAAACATTTATATATTGTTTTAGAATTAATTGATATTTATTTCTACAGCAGGTAATTATGTTTAGATATTCCTTTCACACTCAGTATTCTTTTCACATATTACCTTACATCAAAGTGCCAATTTTCATTTGCTAGCAGTCATTTCATACTGGAATGCAGATGGGCTAAGCACTGGTACCAAATGATTTTTTGTTTCGTTTTTTGGGTTTTCTCTTTGAATTAATAGAGACCTTTTGGTACCAGTAAAGTTGTTCAGTAAAATGTCCCCAAATCATTACCATCAATATATACCACTTTCTCACCCAAAGCCCAAGAAGCTGTTGCCCAGTAAAAACAAGAGTAAAAAAAAAAAACAAAAACAAACAAACAAAAAAACCCCTAACAAACAACAAAGAAAACCTCCTGAAAGTAGCTCATGTTCTAGAGAAGATATAATGGAATATAGTACACCATCCAGCAAAACCTTTTCAGAGTGCAAATATATGGTGTTTGAGTTTATTTATTTATCTACCTATTTATTTTTTTGCTTTAGTCTTATTAGGTTTTTTTTTGTTTTCTTGGTTGTTTTTGTTTTTGTAAATATTTCTTTCCTATGCATGTGCCTTAAACAGTTGGAGAATTTGGACTTACCTATGTCCATTCCAGTAAGTCAAATCCATCATTGACCTTTTTCCTAGTCATACAATTGAATTTAGCATGAACAGACACACTTAGGACACACAGACACCACTAACTACAAAAAACGCTTATATGAAGCACAATCTCACTCAAGGAGTCTATTTGTTTTTTAAAAGTACATAATGTCAGAAAAATTATCAACCCTTTCAACCGTTTGCTAAAGGCAAACGATCCTTTAATTACTATTTCCTTTCTAAAAATGAGAAATGCTGGGGCACCTGGGTGACTCAGTCGTTAAGCATCTGCCTTCAGTTCAGGTCATGATCCCAGGGTCCTGGGATTGAGTCCTGCATCTGACTCCCTGCTCAGCGGGAAGCCTGCTTCTGCTTCCTCTTCTCCCTCTGCTGTTCCCCCTGCTTCTAAGCACTCTTGCTCTCTCTCTGTCAAATAAATGAACAAAATCTTTAAAGAAAAAAGAAATGCCAGACCTCTTTTCTTCTGAAATTATGAAATACCATTCCAAACCTTCTGTTATCTGTGCTTCGCCTCTATTTTTACAGGCATGAAAGACGGCTACCCCTCAAGCCCTGGGTCAGCAAAGCTAAGAATTTATTTGAACTGAGTTTATTTACACTGGCTTTTGTCACTTCAGCATAGGGGAAAACCAAAAATAACCTGTAGCTCTCCCAACTTGTCACCAGAAGCCTCGGTGACAAGTCAGGAAAAAAAAAAAAATCTGTTAATGATCAAAGAGCAACTTCTACCAATATACTAAAAAAACCCCTCAAAATATAAGGATTTCTTTTTGCTTTATGTCCCTACTTATCTGTATATGGTAGCCAAATAGCCTAATTGGGTTATCTGCCCAAAATGAGTTAGGGCCTGAGGTGTTCATATTTGCCCGGGCTCAGCTTCTCTGGTTGGTTGCTCAGCTTTCTATCAGTTAAGAGTCAAACTGGTAAGCATAAGGAAAAGGTAATGCAATACTTGTTGCCTTGATGAATTGTACTGATTTCGAAGGGGCCAGAAACAAGAGAGCAGGTAAAAGCATTCAGCTCAAACTGATAGGGTGGGTGAACACGCAGCCGGGATGGGGTTACATATTCAGGACTGGGCTGTGCTGAGACTGAGGGTTCTACCTCACTTCTGTTACAAAAGAGACAAAATGAAGAGCTTGAGATTGTGTTCCAGGGGAGCCTACGCACCCCAGCCAGTGCAGTGGCCACATGTTCCTACCAGCAGGTTTCAGAACTAGGAAGGACCAAGTCATCGCCACCAGCTGATTCAAGAGATTGATATCTGAACTGAAACTGATGTAAATATCAGGTTTAATTTCTTGTGAAGGAGCTTTTAGGACGCAATAATGGCATCTTTTTCTAAGGCCTGGGGCGGGGGGAAATGCCGGGACACAGCTTTTGAAGTAGGCAATGAGCATCAATGTTCCTAACAGTCAAATCCCAGCAACTTGAACTTGGCAGATAACTTTGTTCCGAAAGGGAAACTGGTGAAAAAGGGTTTGCTGTTGAATGAATTTCTTTTTCCCTTTGCACTTGATACGCTTTGAAAGAAGATGTAGAAAAACCTTGGTTGAACCAAATAAACCCTGTGTATATCAGATTATTAGTCTCATGTGTGACTTCCGGGTACATTTTTTTTTTATATATATTTTATGTATTTAATTGCCAGAGAGGAGAGACAGAGAGAGCACACAAGCAGGCAGAGAGGTAGGCAGAGGCGGAGAGAGAAGCAGGCCCCCCGCCGAGCAAGGAGCCCATGCGGGATTCGATCCCACGACTCTGGGATCAGGACCCGAGCGAAGGCAGCGGCTTAACCCACTGAGCTACCCAGGCATCCCCCGGGTACATTTTTGAGGGTGGTATCCATCTGAAGGCATTTTAAAATTAGGGCTTTCTCCTGAATGTGGTAAAAATGGAATTTATAACAAGGTCACTAATGGAATGCATTTGCATGACTCATTTATCCTTTTATAAGCTATGCATGGCCAGACACAGGGTGTTATCTACAATGTTTCTAAAATTACCTCTCTGGGACTTTCATCTAGCTTTAAGGAACTTCAAAGAAGGAAACATATTTCTCCTGGGTGACTTTAAAAACAGGTAAATGATTTTTAAATGAAAGAAAAATAATCTCTTGGGGATTGTGTGTAGGAATCTGCACTCTGACAAGTATTTGAGATGGCAATAACAGAAAAAAAATGGGTAAAATCAAATTTACAGGAAGACTTTAAACAGTCTCCAAAATGATGGTCTGTGTATTAGGAAAATATAAGAAAATGCTTTCTTATATATTTTATGTTCTGATGGTAACTATTCCTAGGAAAATAGAGCAAAAACAAAACAAACTAAAACTCGGTTTCCATTTTAAGAAGCAATTTGAGCTGGTAGGGTAGGGTGTTTTTCCTTATATGAAGTACCGATCCCTCTCTACACCCCCTTGCCACCCAGTTAGTGAGTGGCAAGGAAAACCTGGAGCTAAATACCTAAACTTTCTATAGCTACTTGAATATTTTGTAAGTTTTAAAGAATTTATCATGTAAAATATATAATGAACAAAAGACAAACTGTTGGTGCTTTAAGTCTTTAGGTGTAATACCCTTGTCCCTTTGCATTTTGGTGTTTCATTTGCAGCTGGACACTCAGTCCTCACCAACAATGGCCCCACCCAGTACTATTCACATGGAGAGAATTCATTCACTGGAACAAATGACAGGAGAACCCAGGAAAACTGATTATTTTCTTTATCAAATTCAGGATGATATTTGATTTCCTTCTTAGTATGAAAATTCTGTTACTTTCTGGTTATGTAAAGCTTGAGATAGGAGGACACATAGGAAATACAAAAAAACAAAGTCAGTGGTCAAGTTCTAATTCAGCTGTACGTCAAAATGAACTGGGCTTGTGCCTCAGGCTCTCAGGTATCTGAGAAACCTGTAATAAGGGATACCAGTCCTTCTAGATCCTTGGTTCTCCTGGGGCCAACTCTCAGTTTTGAACAACCTTGACAGATGAAAGTCATGCGGAGGGAAGGAGCTATATTTCAGCTCACCTACACAGCCTGGCAGAACATCAGAACCCCTGGGGCACATTTCTTTTAAAAAATAACTGACCACAGGAAAATGAGGACAAGGGTAGTTAGAGGTATAAAATGGAGAGCTACAAAAGGCAAGCTGGGCCTTATCTGCAGGCCTTCCATCTACGTAGACCTGAAGTCGATATTCAAATGTTCATGATGTCAACTTTGCCATCTGTATCCCAGGAACCTGAGATTGGCAGTGCTTTCTTTTATCCAAAACAAAGGATTCTGGTGCCCTTGGCCCTGGGCGGAGGGTCTAAACATAGTCTGCTAGCCAGTCTTTGGTTAAACTTGGTTAAAACACTTGGTATTTGAAAGAGTTGGTTTAAAGCATAGTTAAATATCCATTTCTCCAGCTCTACCTCTGCTTTAAGATATATCATAAGAGAACAATATTCCTAAATTTTCCTAGCTTCTTACAGAAACATCTTCTAAAGGTTAAGATTTAACACTGGGCCCTCAGCTTTTATAGAGGTGAAATTAAAATCTTGGACATATAACTGCCTATTCATTGTCCCTTTTGTAAGAATTGCCATGATAAATTCCCCCTAGGATTTAGTGAGTAACTGCATTTTCTTCAGATAGATTTTAATACTACTTATATAGGCAGAGGGAAATTAAATAAATTAATGTTTCTCTTTTGAAATTGGCTTCCACATTCACCTTGCAGCTGTAGTAACAGAGCCATTTTAATTTTCTGTTATAATGGACTAGCACTGCCTCTCTTTCCAATCTGTGTTACACACACTTGAGACCTATAGATTCTGTTTCAGAATCACCAATAAGGCTTCTGAAAATTACAGGTCCCTGAGCCACTCCCCAGAGATTCTGATATACTAGTTTTTGAAAGGACCTAGGACTAGGCACTTTATTCAAGCTCGTTGTTATTATGCATCCTGAGTTTGAAACTATTCTAAGTGGTTTTGATTGGTCTTTTGGTAATATTAGGGGATTCAGATCTTTATTTTTTTCTAATTGAAAATATGGCTTATTTGAGATATTCAAATATACATGCCGTCTCTCCCTTCCAAACCCCCAAAAGAGGTAAGATAATGGAAATAACAGATCACCAGATGGAAGAAATAAACACACAAGATGACCTCTGGAAATGTATAAAACTCACTCAAAAGTGAGTTGTTTATCATTTAGGACACATGAAGAAAAATACATACATAAAGAAACCATGGAATTCTGCAAAGAAACCTTGCGAGTCTTTTGCAGAAAGGAATAAAACTTCAGACTTCTAGCCTCTAGATACTTAAGGACAAGATCCCAAACTATTTGTAGTTTTTTTTTTTTTTTTCTTTAAGGCTTTTTCATGCTAAAGGTTTTGTTTGTGTTGCAAACTAATGGCAGGGGTTTGATTACTAGATAGTTTTTAGCTTGCCTCTGCAAATGGTTTTTACAAACATGAAAACCAGGGTATAGCTGATTTTAGTGTACTCCATTGGTAGAAATCTGAGAAACCTATATGACAGCATATTTTCTAACACAACTATTGATTCTGATTCTTCCTAGGGTGAATAAAACCTAAAAGTATAGAAAATTAGCATATAACTCACTTGGCCAAACAAATTCCAAAAATTTATTAGTTTTCAAACAAATATTTTAAATCATACAAAACATTGTTTTAAAGAAATTATAGATTCTTTATAGCATATTCAAAAGTATAAAATAGGTAATACAGACTAAATTTATTTATTTATTTATTTTATTTTTTATTTTTTCTGGGACTAAATTTATTTTTAAATATATGTACAGACAATCTGATATATTCTTTATCAATCTAATATTTCATTTTTGTAGAATTCACATAGCAAAATGTCTCACGTTTCCATAAAGAATTACATAAAAACAAAGAGCACTGATTTGTGGTCACAGCTTGCCAAATGAGTTTGAAAATTCATACAAAATGAAAAAATGGCAGTTAATTGTTTTTTAAGTCTTTATTTAGACTTCTAAAAATATGGCAGATAAGCATAAATATTCAACCCTCTTTGGTTATAACTAACAGAAGCAACCAAAATGATAAAAACAGAAATTTCTGTTATATATAGTGCAAGTAGAACCTGGTAGAATGAAGATATTTAGAAGTAACTCACAACTCACTTTCCTAAGAAAGCAATGTAGTCTCCAAGCAAACAGCAGTCAGGCTAGAAGAGGCCGGATTAATTTTCCTATTTTCTAGAAACAAAGGTCAGCAAGCCCTTGGTGGGGGAGGTGTTCCTATCATTGCTATAAATCAGAATCAGCTGAGTGAGGAAATGTCTAAGCAAGCCCAGCTATGCCTAAAGGAAAGCAGGCTCCTTGCTGGCTTGGTCAATGGATTTTATGGTTGCATGAAGCCATTTCCTAAAACAGAAAGAACTAAAACATGTAATCAGAGAATATTTAGAAAATAACAATAATGAAAAATGTTCCACATAAAAATGTTGAGATGCAGCCAAAATTACTCTCAGGAAAAAAAAAAAAAAGCAAAACAAAACAAAAAACTAACTCTCACTACTTGCATGATTAAAAAGGAAGGAATAAAAATAAATTAACTAAATACCCAACTCATTAAATTAAGACTAGAACAAAAAAGTAAACCCAGCATAAGGAGGCAGAATAAATAGCAGATAATATTGGTATTAATTCTTCTAGTTTCTTGGTGTGTAGGATTTAATTTAATCTTCTCTACCACCCATTGAAATAGATACCACTAATAACATTATTTTAAAGATGAGGAAACTGAGATGCAGGGGATTGAATTTTAAAATTGCAAAAGTGGAATAACTGATAAATAAAAATATTTAGGTATTAGCAAAAATAAACACAAAAACAGGAATTATATACATCAATTCTTATATATTCCAAATTTCTATTAAGTCCCTTACAAACAGCCTCATTTCTTACTTCTACCCACTCCTCCTTTCAAATAAAAAAAGAAAAAAAGAAAGAAAGAAAGTTCTAGGCTATAATTATCCCATTTCCAAGCCAAGACATGGGGCTGATATATTTACATGTTCACTGACTTTTTATCCAGTTACTACATTAACTAGTAATAAAAGAACGGAGAACATGTATACCTAAAACTCCACACTAAATACTAGAAAAGCTAAAAGCAGGTGATGGTTTTCAACACATTTCTAGAAGAACGAAGGTGAATTGTGTGTTTCCCATGGGTTAAAGCTCTCTGGACAACTGGCCTGAGGCCGGTGGTACAAGGGAAGAAGCCAACTGGCCTGGAAGAGCAGAGAGGGGACCACCCCATGACTGGCAGAAGCAACAGAGAGCAGCAGGCACAGTGGGGTGCCATATATGCATCTGTTTTTATATATATGAAGGGGTGGGAAAGCATGGGAGCACAACTCTTTGGAGAAGAAACAGGGCGAGGAGGATAAATATTCTTGCTCTAAAACCTTCTTCTAAAACCTGCTATCACTTGGGGATTACCCGGTTTAGCTGAGCCAGCCCTGCCTGCACATACTAAGGCAACTGCCTTCAGCTGACAACCAGATACACTAGGCTTCTCTGTTGCTTCATTCCTAAAATAGCCAAATGTACCTATCAGAGAAAGAGAGTAAATAGTAAAGCAACAAAGGTAATGGTAACAATAGATGAATCTGGATAGAGGTTATAAAAATGTCCTTTATACTATTGTTCTTGCAACTTTTCTGTAACTTTGGATTTTAATTTGTTACTAATAAGTTAACCTTCTAAAATATTGTTTTCCACCCAAGTTTCTCAGGAAGGTATTGGATTAAGTGCCTCTCAAAAATAAGAAGGTAGACTAAAAAAATAAATAAATAAAGGCACAAGCTACAAGAAACTGGAGCTATGTGCCAGGCAAGATGCAGGGGAAATGCCCAGATGCAGAGGGAGGAGAGTGAAGATTGGAGGTCAGAAGTTTCTGGAAAAGATCTCCTTCAAGAAGTTGAAACCCAGGGGTGCCTGAGTGGCTCAGTGGGTTAAAGCCTCTGCATTCCACTCAGGTCATGGTGGAATCCCATGAGGGTCCTGGGATCAAGCCCCGAATGGGGCTCTCTGCTCAGCAGGGAGCCTGCTCCCCCCTCCTCCCCGCCTGCCTCTCTGCCTACTTGTGATCTCTGTCTGTCAAATAAATAAACAAAATATTTTAAAAAGAAGTTGAAACCCTTAAAATGCTTTATAGATCTTAATCTATTGAAAGGGAACTTAAGAAAATGTAGATAACTTTCTTTTTAACTAATAATTATATAAAAATTATATAGAAAATTAAGTGAACCAAAAACTAGGTATCATTAGTAATTACAGAGAAAAAAAGCGTTTGGGAATGGAGAAGTAATTTAATTTTACTTTTTAATTTTAATTAAAAATTTAATTAAAAATTTTAATTTAATTTTCAACATGGTTCTGGTAGGAAAAGTGTTTACATAGCAAAATAGAATAAGTGGTTATTATTTTTGCCATATTGGAAGGTAGAGGGGCACATTACATGAGTGAAATCAGGGGGATAAAAAGTTGCTCAATTCCCTTTATCCTTCATGGAAAGTCAAAACGGAAAAATCACAGAACATCAAGACAAGGAAATTACTTCAAGGTTTTAATATCAAAAGAGGTAGTCAAAAGGGGCAAATGCGAGGACTTCCAAAAAGGGAAATTAGGAAGGAGGTAATAGTGAATTGTTAGTTTGCATTAAAAAACATTGTAACATTAATTGACTCTAACTTTTCTACATGTGTAACTTGAACAAAAACAAATAAAATTAAAGACAAGACAGAGACTCGTTTCTAGAGAATACGAGGAAAGGAAATGCAGCATGAATGTGCTGATATCCTCCGAATCAAAGTTGGAGGCCTTAAGATGCTGGCTGCTGGAATAAGAAAGAGAAGTTCCTAGTTTAAAAATGCGCATATGCTCTGGAACAAAACAATTACAATGGCGGGGGGTCGTGCTGGAGATGGAAGATCAGTATGTGCAAAGTCATCGACAAGTCAAGAGATAATATCTAAGCTAATAAATGAAGGAATATGGAAGAAATATAGAAATTCAGAAACAGAAGAAACTTTAAGAAACCCTGTAACAAATGGAAACAAAATTTATGGAGAGGAGGAAAGGGAAAGGAGATGGGGTGAGTATTATTAAAAAGCCTTTCCTTACCATTTACATTTGGGTCTGAGCACTTGTATTACTTTGATAAAAATGCAATTTAAAAAAATTAAGTAAGGTAGGAAGTGCTGCAGTACATTTTTGAAGTTAGAATAACCCTGATTTTGATAAAGACAGAATAATATTTAAATTACCAACTAATACACTTATGAGTATAGATGAAAAAAATCCTAAATAAAATACAGTATTGCTAAATTGGACTCAAAATAGTACTTAAAAATTATTATTGTGTGACAAGCATAGTTTCTTCTTGAAATGCATGGCTGACTTAATATTTGAGAATATATTAGCACAATGTAGCATATAAAGGGGTCAAAGGAGAAAAACAAAAGGAGCAGGTCATTGCACAAGATGACAAAACAGTATTTGATAACACTAAATAACCAACTTATTAAACAAAAAGACCTCTTAAGATAACTAGCAGCTGTAAGATTCCCTAGCTCAGGTTAATCTTGTGCCCCTACATTTGCTTATTTTAAATACAACTGAGTGTAGTACCATCCCATAGTGATGATTTAGCAGTGAGGGAAAAACAAAACAACAAAACAAAACAGACTAAGTTCTTGAACTTGTGAAACTTACCTTCTAGTGAAGATGTAATATGATTTCTGGTCATGCTGCATTTAAAGTAAATAAAACAGAGTGAGATAGAAAATGAGATTTCTGGGTTAGATGAATTGGCAAGGGTCTGCTTTGCCGAGACAGTGACTTTTTTTATTGATGTATAGATGACACATGGTACGTTAGTTTCAGGTCTACAACGTAAGGATTAGACAACTCTAGACATCATGCCATGCTCACCACCACTGAAGCAGTGACTTTTGAAGAGGGAGTGCACCATGCGGTTACCCAACACAGAAAAATTTCAGAGACAGGGCTCTTTTAGAATGAATGAAGGAAGTGTAAAGAGAATTTGGGAGAAAGCCAGATGCCACGAGGGGTCTCACTTGCAACACTGAGGGCTCGCTGGATCGACTGTCCCATTTCCCAGATGGCAGCATGGCAGCCCATGCTCCTCTCTTGGGTTTCTTGGTCTCCAAAAAGGGTTTGTCTTAAAAAACAAATTGAACACTTTTGTCCACACTTCTGCCTTCTTTCTGCTCTAGATTTCTCTTTCACTTGTCCTTCCCAAACTGTGCCTAGTGTCAACCTTCCACTGCTTCAAAGCCAACTGTGCTGTCGGATTTGGCCCAGTCTGAGCACAGCTGCACTAGACCCCCAGGTTGCCTAGAGTCCATCACTGCTCAGCAATATGCGGGCATCGCTTTATCTTCACTTACAGGATCCCTGCTCCCAAGAGGCTGCATAAAGGTTGGTGCTGCTCCCTCATTAGCTTCCTTAACTTATAGTATTTTAAGATAATATTCTTGCTACATGGAAAACCTAAGAAAATCAAGCAAATCTCTAGAAAGTTCGGCGATGTAGATTATTTAAAAACTTACTATTTATAATCAATAAGCTTTTTTATGCTAGTAAGAAACTATTAAAAAGCCAATTCTGTAGCCATAAACACTACAGAAAGGCTTAGGAATAAATTCAGTGATAAATAGGCAGGAATGTGCATAGTCTACGGAGCACTTTAGTGAGATGAAATCGAAGACTGGAATGAGTAAAAAAGACACAATTTCTTGAACAGAGGAAGCAAAACCTTAAGGTGTTCTGAATTCAACTGAGTCTAAACTGTATTTGGAAGAAAAATGGGATATGTAGAAAAATATTCTTTATATAAACACACATATACATGTACATTTATATAGCATATGTATACTTATATATTACATTAATTTAGTTGGTTAATTAGTTATTTAGACTACAAAACTGTCAAAAGAACACAGCAATAGATCAGTGCCATGGAATGGAAAACCAAGGAGACCTGATCCCTGTAAATAGGAGTTATTTACAATTAAGGTGTGGAAACAGTTAATTGGTAAATGAGAGGATTGGCTGGATTCTCTGGGAAGCAGGCATTTACCTGGATTTAGAAGCTCAAAAGTTTCTTGGGGATTAACACTTGGGAAAGAAAAAAGGAGGAAGTGGGATTGGGCCAGGGAGCTGCCAGACCATGAAGCAGACCTAACTGAAGTGAAGTCTCTGAAGGGAAAAGAGAAGGTAGAGAAAGAGGGATGGAGGGTAAACCTCTCATTGGAGGAATCCCTCACTGGTGGAAAAAGCCAGCCTTGGACACTGTTTTGCCTGGTCACTGGCCAGGGGCCAGCCCAAGAAGAGTGTGACTGACTTTGGCCTGAAAGTTGAGGTAGACTCTGGAGAAGCTCACAGCTGGAGGCTGGCAATTAACCACGCCCCTCACAGCAGAGCAGTCTCCTTTCTTGAGGGACAGGAACAGCACATCTCTGTGTGTGTGGCAACCAGTGAAAAGAATAAGTTATGTATCTATGTCACTCTATAGGTTCAAATCAGTTCTGAGTGGGTTAAAGTACTAAATGTAAAGAAAAGAAGTAACTGTTTTCAAGAGTTGTATAATCTTCAGCTGGGAAAAGGTATAATATAAAAGACAAAAGGAAAAAGGAAAATGAAATAAATTACATAAATCCCACAGCCTCATATACCTTAAAACAACATAAAATTTAAAGGCAAATGTAAGTTTGAACAAAATAATTGAAACAAAGTTTAAAGATAATGATAATTTATTTTGTGTAAGTGTTGTTATAACTCAGTGAAAAAAATCCAAACACTCCAATACAAATGGTTAAGGGCATGAATATGTTGTTGTGGAAGAAGAAAAGCAGAGGTAATACATGTGGAATGACTATAAATGATATCATAATAAAAGACAGTAATTTATTTTTTTTAAAGATTTTATTTATTTATTTGACAGACAGAGATCACAAGTAGGCAGAGAGGCAGGCAGAGAGAGACAGAGAGAGGAGGAAGCAGGCTCCCCTGGAAGCAGAGAGCCGGATGCGGGGTTCGATCCCCTGGGATCATGACCTGAGCCAAAGGCAGAGGCAGAGGCTTTAACCTGTTGAGCCACCCAGGCACTCAAAAGACAGTAATTTAGATTAAGAGGACACTTTTTCCCTACCAGACTGTCATAATAATACCCAGAGTTCGCAAAGATGGCAAAATTGAAAACTTGCATATATATCTTTTAAAAATTGATTCCTTTGGTGATACTGTACCAAAACTTAAAGTCCATTTTTTTTCCTAACAAAATCAACTGTGAAGACAGAGTCGGGCTACTAGGTCTCTGAGTGCTAAGCACTTATCACTGACCAAAATAATAAATAGTTTAGTTTGAAAAATAAACCTGAAATGTAGATTATGCTTTCACACACTGAGGGAAACACTAGTGACCTGAGAGAACTGATGCTAACAGTCTCTGAAAAGGCAGTAGACAGAAAACACTGATATTT
Source organism: Taxidea taxus jeffersonii (assembly GCA_003697995.1). Taxonomy (NCBI): domain Eukaryota; kingdom Metazoa; phylum Chordata; class Mammalia; order Carnivora; family Mustelidae; genus Taxidea; species Taxidea taxus. Next base: position 50,454 of record ML100385.1, on the reverse strand, counting down.
CACTTGCAACCTCAAAAGTGCTAAAGAAAAATTAGCTGAGAGAAAAAAAATATTTATATTTATAGGTATTATTAAATATGCATTTTAAAACTTAATTTATTTTTATTTTTAACATGTAAATAGTCTATATATGTAAATGCAGTCTATATATATAAATGCCATGTATATATACATATTATAGATAGTTCTTCATTAAGGAAGAACAGGTATTGACATAAAAGGAAAAACAAAAAAGAGGCAGTGAAGAGAAAGGACACTGAGGTGAGAGTCTGGCCCCCATCCTAGGATTAGGAATTTTTGTGGGGTAAATCTTGGGAGCTGTTTAGTTCCCTCAGCTATCCATGCTTAAGTCCCCTTGGCCAGTTGTTCCTGCTTCTGTTCTTGTTTTCTGACCAAACATCCTTCATATTGCTGATAAAAAGTTCTCTCTGATTTCTCCAAAGAAGAAACTTCCTCAGAATCTGGCTTCTCTGGATCTTTCTTGTATCATCTTCTTGCCCTAGAGAGCTAGCTCTAGTTTCATTAATGTACCAGAAACTCCCATTCTTCCATGATTTTGCTCATGCTGTTTACTCCCTGGAATTTCCACATTAGCCATTTATTAGATTCCTTCTCATCTTTCAAAAGGCAGGTCAAGCATCACCTGTGCTTTGGAATCTTCCTAGACATTCCCATTATGAGTTTTCACTGGAGACTGCAACATACACTTTTTTAACTTGCCTACATTCGGTTATATGTAAGCAATTCAGAGCCAGGGCCCGGGCAGGGGAGGTTCAGAATTTAAACAGAGCAAATAAATGAACCACCAGTCATTCTAGTCTGCAAGTGTAAGCCCCATAATGATAATAACATGGTAGACATGACTCTGCTCCCCTTTGGTAGGTCTTTGATCCTATGTGTCCCTCATAGGGTAGGCATCTTTACAAGACTTTTAAAATGCGCATATTTCAATTACTTCCATCTGATAGCCAGCTGAAAAATCAGCAATCTTTTCTAAATGCTTGAAGAAAAGCAGGTTGGTTTAGACTCATTGAGAAGTAGTAGGTAAGTTTCCCACCCAATGATGTTTTAGGGATTTTTAAGGATAATTTTGACTACATAAAAATTTTTGCTTAAGTGTTGACTTCATGTTCTAACCTCACATAAAATGTGACTTTTCTTTACTGATCTTAGAGTTTTGTTTCCTTACTCTGCAAGTTTTTATTTATGTGGTTATGAGCTGATTGAGGAATCTGTTCAGAATATACCATATGTTCAATAAATGTTTATAAAATAAACAAATTATGTGGCTGATAATCTCAAGGATCAGTCCGCTGCTTGAAAACAGCTATCATATCTGACAAGTATCTACGTCAAGATGTGAAATTTCTGCCAACTAGCAGTCTTTAAGAAACTCATGGATAACAGAAGCTTTCAAAATGTACTCTTAAAATTGACTTGATGTCAAGTTTTTAGGTCATGGTAAAAATATTTAGAATATGTGATAGTTTAGGCTTTCTTTAACCTAACCAGACCAAATATTCACTTATCCTTTCCTGGTCTTAAACCAAGATTTACAGAAAATATGCTTGCTTGGTTCGACTAAGCAGCTTATGGATGTTAACAATAATCTTTCAGAGCATTTAACCTACCATTTAATGAAAAGTTTATTTGCAACTGTATGACAGTGTATATACGGCAGTATGAGTGGTTTGGAGTTTTTCAAGGAAAGAACTGGAAATGTCACTTATTTAATATCTGTTTTATATATGTAACAGTAAATCCAGCTGGGATTTATGACTATGAGAGTGTATCATGAAGCACCTTTAAAATATACACATGCAGAAGGTTGGTTTTGTTTTTTTTTTGATGCTAGAAAAAGAAAAGATGATGGAATTAGGTTGAAAAAGAATAATCCAATTCAGAAAGAAATGTGTAATGAACCTTGCGTCTAGACAACACTTATCTCATAGGGTTATTGTGAGGGTTTAGTTAGCTAATATTTGTGTATGCTACAACATTAAGTAGCATATATAAATGATCAAATATATTGAATATTAACATTATTAGCATTTTAAAAAACAACGCTCTACAAATATGGAAAGGGGTTGAGGTTTGAGCCTTTTTCTTCACTCAAGTCAACAAAATAGGCATTATTTTTTTTGCCTGACAAGATTTAAAGGTTCTCACACAACATTTGAGACCAAATTACATGTTAGCCCTTATGATGTTTCTTTTAATATAACAGAAAGAGGTGTGTCTTCCAAAAGTCCTATTTTTTGGTCCTATGTAAATTTCATTAAAACACTCATGTCTCATTATGTCATACTGCTTATTCAAAATTGTTGCAGGAAATATCATGAACACTAGGTTGGGGTTAAAGCTAGAAATTTGTGTACCTTTTCTAGAATATCAAATGTGTGTTGTAAGCAGCAAGGAGAAAAGCACTGCAGACAGTGTTGAACTGTGGGAGAGTCACATTTCACAGCAAAGAAAACTGAACAAAAGTGAGGCTTGAGGGTCACTGCTGTTGAGGCGACACTCCAGTCCATATTGAGGGGTTCACCTGGGTAGGCCCAGAAGAGTGACCACTGTACCTAGAACATTCCTTGCATCCACCCAGGCCTATTCCATCCCTCTACACATTCGCCCGGTCATTAAGTCTCTGGGTGATTTCAGGTGTTCCAATGATTACTTACAAAATTCTTTTAAAGTGATTCCTTCTTCATGGAACAGTTTAAATGTGTCTAGTTGCCTGTTCTTATATAAGTAAGGAATATCACTTCTGTGAACCTTCTGGCATAAGACATATCCTTTTCTGTCCCTGAGGCAGCTGCTAATTTCTCTTACTGAAGATAAGAAAATCCCTAATTGGATTTCTAGGAGGGTATGCCTTACTACATTTGTATGGCCTTAGTTCTACTCAGAGCTTATCTGGAGATGTGAGGCACACACGGCCATGAGAACCAGAAGGATGGTGTAAGGGAAGGGGTGGTGGAAGTGAGAGGATGGTACACTTAAAGTGGATGGCAGGGGCTGGTGCCCACGACCACGAGACAGAACACTCACAGCCTCTCTATCTTAAAAGCTTCACCTTTGGAGAGAAAAATAATATTTTTACTCAGTCACCAAACAAACTGAGCCAAAAATTATACTGATCACACAGATACTTTTATGTGTTATCATATTCCCTAGGTTACATGAATTACTCTATACCTCCTCAAACGTGAGGCAATGTTAACAGAACCGGGACAGAGTGTGATGTGTGTATGTGTGTGTGTGTGGAAGGAGCATTATAGTGAAGAGCAAGGGAGCCAACCAACTCCAACCAACTTCCCAGTACCCCTTAAACTATAAATATAGTGACAACTCTATTTCTTTCCGTTGGATACTGGCTCAATAAACAAGCTATTAAAGGAAGAAAATTTCCAGTTTATTCTCTAAATTCTCTGGTCCTAAATTCTCCTGACTATAAAAAAGTGATTCCTGTTTCTTCTTTTGCTCACACAAATTAATAAAAATAATTCTCCAGTCACTGGTTTATTTATCTTTGTTCCAATCCACTCTTAGTGTCACACTGTTATTTGTAAAAAAGCTAGACAAATTTAAAAATAACTATTTAAAGGCAATAAAAAGCATCCAAAAGCAGGCAGAATCAGAAGAACTTACTCTTAAGAAACTGTTACTGTGACAGGTAAGGATTGTGTTTGTAGCCTTTTTTCCCAACGGTGTTCCCGATGGAGAACTGCAACCTTATTAGCTCAAGATGGCAGGAGACAAAGCCCAAGCAAATACTTCATAGATAAGACAAAGAAAGAATGAACCATAAAAAAGTATATTTGACAAATTGGACTTCATTAGCATAAGAAAAGATGGATATTACTATTTATCAGAAAAATACAAATTAAAACTCAATGAGATCCCATTACACACTCATTAGAATGACTAAAATAAAAAAAGGCTTGCAATACCAAGTGTTGCCAGAGATTTAGGGCAACTGAAACTCTCACACACTTTTGTTGGGAATGCAAATGCTATAGCTACTTTGGAAAACAATTTGAGAGTTTCTGATACATGACCCAGTAATTCCACTCCCAGTAATTGACCTGAGAGAAATGTATGTGTATAATGTATACTGAATATTCATAGTAGTTTTCTTTATAATACCTGAAAACTTGGGGAAAAATGTCTAGCCACAGGTCAATGATTAAATTATAACAGTCTAAATAATTGGATGTTTTTCTGCAATACAAAGGAACAAATTTCTGGTAAATGTAGTATGAATGAATTTCAAAACCAGGCTGAGTAAAAGATATCACACAAAGAAGAACATGATTGTATGGTTCCATTTATATGAAATTCTAAATAATGTAGACTAATCTATAGAGACAAAGTAGATTATTGGAGATGAGTCAGAGGGCATTGACTACCAAAGTCCCCAAGAGAGTTTTCGGAATGACAGAAATTTCTATCTTGTCTGTGGTGGTAATTACACAGTTTATTTGTCAAAAATCATTGAGTGCATTTTATTGTATATAAGTTATACCTAAATAGAGTTTTGTTCTTGTTTTTAGAGAAAGGAGATAGGAAACATAAAACACAGGATGATTCCACATATACAGAACCTATTTTTTCTAAAATCAGATCAGCAGAGGTCCTCAAACCTCCCTATGAACTCCCTTCGACAGTCCCATGAGTTGGGACTTAGGGCCCCAGGGCATAACTCCAGGGCCATGTCCATAAACTCATCTCTGCCTAGCATGCTGTTTAGTGCATGGCTGGCGGAAGCCAGGGGACAATTCTGCCTGCTACTGGCCAGGTGAGTGTGCACATTTGTCCCTCCCCTCAGCTGTGGAAGATTTATACTGAGGGTTGGTTATAGTAGTCCTGATTTGGGCCTCAGATCTAAGCTAATTTCCCCAGCCCAAGTTGAGCAGTTTAAAAAACAAATAAATAACATTGATGCCTAAGTAAAGCCCAAGTCCATTTAAACTGTTTAAAAGTCATGGATGTGATGGCTAATTTTGTAGGTCAGCTTGACTGGACCATGAGGTGTCAGATGTTTGGTTAAACTTTATTCTGGGGTGTCTGTGAGTGTGTTTCTGAATAACATTTGAATCCATAGACTGAGTAAAACAGATTGCCCTCGGGAATGTGGCTGGGCATCAACCAGTCTGCCAATGTCTTGAATAGAACAGAAGACTGAGTAAGGGAGAATTCCCTCTCTTTCTGCTTGACTGCCTTTGAGAGAGGACTTCAGACCTCTCCTACCTTTGAATTTGGATTTGAACTAGAAATACACCATTGCCCCTTCTGGATCTCTAGCTTACTGACTTTAGAACTTGGATTTCTCAGTCTCCATAACTACTTGAGCCAATTCTTTATAATAAATCTCTTTATATACATATGTGTATGTAATAAAAATATGCATTATATTTTTTTAAAAGATTTTTAAAAATTTATTTGACAGACAGAGATCACAAGCATGCAGAGGCAGGCAGAGAGAGAGAGAGGGGGAAGCAGGCTCCCTGCCAAGCAGAAAGCCTGATGCGGGGCTCAATCCCAGGACCCTGAGATCATGACCTGAGCCGAAGGCAGAGGCTTTAACCCACTGAGCCACCCAGGCACCCCAACATATGCATTATCTTTTTTTTTTAAGATTTTATTTATTTATTTGACAGAGAGAGATCAGAATTGGGCAGAAAGGCAGGCAGAGAGAGAGAAGGCAGGGAAGCAGGCTGCCTGCTGAGCAGGGAGCCCAATGTGGGACTCGATCCCAGGACCCTGAGATCATGACCAGAGCCAAAGGCAGAGGCTTAACACACTGAGCCACCCAGGCGCCCCTGCATTATCTTTATATCTTTATAAATATGTGTATATTTTAGATATATGTGCATGTATAAATATATGTACATATAAATTATTCATATACTAACATATAATTGTGTGTATATAACATGTAAAGATCGTTTATGTAAATAGGTAAATAAATATCTATAGCTTCTGTTTCTCTGGAGAATGCCGACTAACACATGGAGCAGAAGATATTACCAGCTCCCACAGGGAGGCCTGGATAACCTATTGGCATATCACACATCACACAAATTGAAATTTGGTGACTAAAGTGTTCTGAGGTCTCCATCCACAAAAATTTTTCATATTCTGCATTGGATATTCTTTGGTCCAAACTGAGAAAATAGAACCTGAATAATATGAGCAGGAAGAAATTTGGAGTCCTCAAAACAAAAGAAAAAGTGACCTTCATTCATTTGCATGTAGACTTCTATTACTTGAGAATAAGCCATATAATTGGGATAATTTTTAATTCAGGAATGTAAGCATTTTGGACAGGGCAGGTTTGCCCTTATTAGAGTGCCATAAAGAGAGGCTCAGAGTCACAGTTTTAGGCTCTATAATATGCTGAGATAAACTGGCTGATTCCTGTACCTCCCATCCCCAACCACCTATCTCACACAGACTCTGTGGGGTAAAATTCCCAGTCTCAAATGATTTTACACATCATTCCCTTTCTTCCTTTATGGATGACTGTAGCCTGTAATAGGCTCCAGAAGAGAAGTGAGAGTTTCACAAAATACATCCTAACAGAATGCATTAGCCCAGCCGCCCAAAATAAATATGAGTTGCAAGGCATATGTATATTTGGTTCAAAATGTGTAAATAAATGAGGAAGTCTTTATATTGGTCTAATCTCTTCTAAAAGTACATTATTATACATAAAGAGTTATGTGACTTTAAATTAGATATATATTTTGCATTTTTAAAATTCCTGGATAATACATTCTTTTACAGTATTTAAATCAAGAATGAATTTTATTAAGAATTACAAGCAATTTCTCTATTCTTCAATATGCCATTCTATGTGGCATTAGGAGTAATAGTCTTTCTGATGACTGACAGTGAATTGCAAAGGGACCATGTGTGCTATGATGTAGGACCTCTGAAGGACCCTCTGAGGCTTTAAGTCTCATCTGTTAATATTCACGGAACTGCATAATAGCTCCTTCTAAAGGCCCTTCCTGGTGGCCAAGGTGACTGTTTTTCTTGGTAAATTCAGAAATAGTAATAAAATAAAAGATTTGAAAATCCTCAAACCAAACTAGAGTGAACAGTCTGCCCGATTCAACCACTGTTTGCAAATATTTATTTTTTCATCTCTAAACCTCAGAGTGTGTTTGATTTGAAGCACTAAAACAGCAATTGCTCTGACCCACAGAAAGTTTTTATGCTGAATAAACCACCTCATAAGCTGAAGCTTAAACATGTAGGGTGGGTGTCTTGACACAGCATTCCCTTGTGAAGCATCTAGAATTCTGGTTTCCAATGGAGTTAATTTTCATGTCACTCCAGAAAACTTCCTAGGACCTTAAGGAATGAGGGCCTTACATTTTAAGGTGTCATTCCTTATGAAACAAAGAGTGTCACTTGTATTTCCTTAGGATGAAACATGAAGTGGTTTGCTCTTTTCTGATCTAATTTAAAACAAGAAGATGAAGAATGCTGATATTTGTTGGATATGCCACGTCTCTCAGATAAAGACATAGTAAAAAAGCTGGACTAATCTCGCTACCTCAACTTATTTCCTATAATTATAGTTTTCAATATTTGAGAAAGCTTATTTTACTCTCGTCATCATATTCTCCTCTACAAATTAATCAGATATTTCCAAGTGTAGGTTATAATCAATTGAACCTACACACTAGCTTTAATTTTTTTTTAAGATTTTTATTTATTTATTTGAGAGAGGGACAGTGAGAGCGAGCATTAGAGCGGGGAAGGTCAGAGGGAGAAGCAGACTCCCCATGGAGCCGGGAGCCTGATGCGGGACTCGATCCTGAAATCCCGGGATCATGACCTGAGCTGAAGGCAGTTGCTTAACCAACTGAACCACCCAGGTGTCCTACACACTAGCTTTAGTTCAAAAAATGCAGCTCTCATGTGTCAGCATTCATAGCATACAGCTGACCAAAAGAGCTGATGATTTCAGAACATTTCTTCTCTCAACTTTAAACTTTATGACTTGTTCTTTCACCATCTCCTGCTGATGTTCCGTGTTCATATTTCACATGAGTGGACTGAAACTAAGTGGTCAAAGCATCATCCACACGGTCAGCCACTCATCAGTCAGCTGGCCGGCTGTCAGTGACATGTATGGAGGATCAGGTCTACAGAATCAAATAGCTATCGCTAGGCATAACGGGACCAATGGATTCAAGGGCAGATGTTCAAATTGTTTTATATAACAAGTCCAGAAATTGTTTCCATTGCCTGGAATGCTGTTTCTCATGCAGATCTCATGGCTCTTGCCTTCTCATGTTCCAGTCCTCAACTTAACCATTACCTCCCCTGTAACACCTCCTTTAACTGCCTCAGCTAAGTAGGTCTTGCCTCAACTGTTAATCTCAATCATGGCACCCTTCCTTCTTTACTTGTTTTGTATCAGTATCACAATTTGAAATAGGAAATGAATCTTTGTTTCTTTTTGATTATCTGTGATCCCAACTAGACTGCAAACTCTATTAAGAGAGAAACACTTTCAATAGAGTAGACTTTATTCAGCATGGTAGAATCTGGTTCATAATATGCATGCAGTGAACATTTTTTTTTTTTTAAAGATTTTATTCATTTATTTGACAGACAGAGATCACAAGCAGGCAGAGAGGCAGGCAGAGAGAGGGGGAAGCAGGCTCCCTGCCGAGCAGAGAGCCCGATGCGGGGCTCGATCCCAGGACCCTGGGATCATGACCTGAGCCGAAGGCAGAGGCTTTAACCCACTGAGCCACCCAGGTGCCCCTGCAGTGAACATTTGATAAGTGACTAAAAAAATAATGAAGGTGAACATATTCTTAAAAAAAAAAACAAAAACAAAAACCTAAAAGGATATACAACAATCTCTAGTTGTTGTGGAGTTTTAATTGATTTTTAACTTTTATCTTTATTAATTTCTGTATTTATTTTCCATATGAAGATCTATTTATCATAGCAGGATTTTCAGACTTTAGACAGTAATAGAAAAAAACAAATGAATAAACGTATTTTCATAAAATATAATTTATCTCCCAAAAGAAAAGGTATTTTGAAAGTAATTTTTATATAGCAGGCAGTGTAAAAATATTTATTTGTTGACTAAGCACTTTTTAAAAGATTTTATTTATTTATTTGACAGACAGAGATCACAAGTAGGCAGAGAGGCAGGCAGAGAGAGAGGAGGAAGTAGGCTCCCTGCTGAGCAAGAGAACCAGATGTGGGGCTAGACCCCAAGACCCAGGGATCACGACCCGAGCTGAAGGCAGGTGCTTTAACCCACTGAGCCACCCAGGCGCCCCTTGACTAAGCATTCTAAGTGAAAGTTTTTATGTATTGCCCTTCTTTTTTTTTTTAAGATTTTTATTTTATTTTATTTTAAGATTTTATTTATGTATTTCAGAGAGAGAGAGAGTGAGAGAGAGCATGAGAGGGGAGAAGGTCAGAGGGAGAAGCAGACTTCCCGTGGAGCTGGGAGCCCGATGTGGGACTCCATCCCGGGACTCCAGGATCATGACCTGAGCTGAAGGCAGTTGCTCAACCAACTGAGCCACCCAGGTGCCCGCCCTTTTGACTTTTAAAAATAAGAGAATTATTCCATATTTACAGAAACAGACAATTGTCTTAAGATAAAATGAGGGGATATTTTAGCAGGGGCAATGAAAAGATGAAACTGGGATCACATTTTCAACTTCCTACCATTGGCAGAAGGACAGTTTGGAGATGCATTAGAAATGATGTGATTAAAAGTCAGACTTTCCGGGCGCCTTGGGTGGCTCAGTGGGTTAAAGCCTCTGCCTTCGGCTCAGGTCATGATCCCAGGGTCCTGGGATCGAGCCCTGCATCGGGCTCTCTGCTCGGCAGGGAGCCTGCTTCCTCCTCTCTCTCTGCCTGCCTCTCTGCCTACTTGTGATCTCTGTCAAATAAATAAATAAAATCTTAAAAAAAAAAAGTCAGACTTCCATTACACTAACATCGTTATACTTAGGAAAAAATATAGGTAATTAAGTTGTCTCACAAGCAGTAAAAACCAACTGACAATAAAAACTAGATGTAAATAGATTTAATTCTGTTTTTGGCATTTAAGAACATAGATAGTGATTAGAAAGGGTGTTGGAAAAATAAATAAGTAAAGCTTATTAAAGGAACAAAAATAGGTATACGGACTAAAAAACAAAAACAAAAGTTCTGTTTATTTGAGAAATCTATTGGTTATCATTCATAGTTTCATGGTCATTGTTTGGAAGAGGAAGGATTGTTTTGAGGAAAACATTGATCAATTGATCTTTTACTTTATCAAAACTTAGGTAAGATGAAGTGAGTATGAGTTGCAGAGAATTTGGTCAGATATAAGGAAAAGATCTTTTTCTCTTTATTTTCCATTCTTGACATTTATTTTTCAATAATTTTTTTTTAGGAAGAATTCTCTGATGTAGGATGAGTCAACACTGAAAAGAGATGTGCACAGTCATGGAACCATAGTCCTTGAAAATCATTGAAAACTTAAAAGTTTATTACTAAAGTAAAAAAGCAAATATCCTGCTGACCTTGTGTCAAGAAAATCAACACAATGAATACTTCCAGCTCTGATATTCTGTTATATCTTGCCAATATGGGATAAGGCTAAGGACTCAGAAGAATCTAGGACAAATTATATCTAAATCCCCACCCAACCACTTTCCTCCACCCATCTCCCATACACTCTGCCCCAGGACCACTTGTCATTTTTCTTCAAATCATTTATTTATTGCAATGAAGTTTTGATTATTTGAATGCTCATACACATGAAAGATCAAGCAAATGTGTTTTCAATATTTGTTTGGCAAACCACATGCCAAGAAAAGTAGATACGGTTGTTCCAAAAATTAATCACAGATTGCTGGGTGATAAGCAATACAATGTCACACTGCTTTAGTTGAGCCAGACAGCACAAACATTTGATTTTTCTAGATCTATAGTGATACAGAGCCCAGAGATATATGCAAGAAATATTACCCAGTTGGTGGTCCTTGTTTCACTTACTATTACTGTCAGAGCAAATAATGATAATTTATTTGGGTTGAATTTTACTCACTCAGCAAGACTATAAATTTCATGTTAAGAAAATATACACTGCCCTGAGCAAATTATTTTCAAGCCCGTAAGATCAATAAGTGTGTCATAACTCTAATATGTTTGAAGTATCCATATTGCTGTTCAGATCTCTTTCTGTTATTGATTGATTACATACCATATATTGTACTTCAAACCAAATCACATCTTACTTCAAGCTAGGAATGTTTAAACATTCTAGGATAGGTGTTTTCCCATAGACTTGCATTAAGAAATTATAGGCACTGAAACCAAAAGAACCAAATCCATCTGTGAAATGTCTATGTATCTGCTATACTTGTCGGCAAAAATCAAGTATTTTCTCATTAGGTCATTGTGGTTTTGATTGTCAAGTTTCTTCACATTCTAAGCCAACTCTTGTGGGATATTGCTTATTTCCAAAGTAACTATAGGCTTGCTATTCATCTCATAGAGGTCTTGCTTTCCTACAAAATGAGCCAATGGTAATTCATCAGTCTTTTATGATGAAAGCAGCACTGAGATCCTGTATTTACAACTTGCTTTCAACCAGAGAGAAGAGAAAAGATAAGCCACAGAAAGCTATCGAAGTTCTATAAACCAATTCTTCTTATATGATGAGAGGTCTACTCAGCAGCAGTTGAGAAACTCATATTAAAGACTACCAAAAAAAAAAAAAAGAAGAAGGAAAGAAAAAGAAAAGAAAAGAAAACAAATCAGGATTCTTCTAGGCTTGGAAATTCTCTACGGGAAGAAAAACAAACTCAGGAATTCCCAAGTTGTTACTCTTACTTAACTCTACACTGGGTTTCAATCCTCCCTTAGAAAGCTGTGTGCTAAATAACTTCACAGATTCAGTCAAATTTATTCCCACTTGATCTGCAGTAGCTAAATCTCGTCATTCAAATTTCTTAAATAGGGACTTATAAGTAGTTTTCAACTTCCTTAACTGCAGAATTTCATTTTCAGTGCCAGAGTGTTCCCATTTTAGGATTTCCAATCACTCTGTCTTTACAGATACTAGTTCAAACTTATTGTCTCTCTAAAGTCTCTGACTGAAGAAGAAATGTCAATAAAGGAGCATTTGCATTTGATGCCACCAAATGATCAGAGACCAACCCTTGTAATTTTAGACAAAATGTACTTATCTTTCACTTAAATATTAATACAAGCAAAATATATCAAGATGTAGTTGATCAGGAGATTGATAAATATTTACTGGGAGAAAAACAGGATAAATACTCAGTAAAATATTAGCTAAAATCTATTTTGGAATAGGTCCAGGTTTGGGAGGAAATTAATTTATCAAAAAGATTCTGTGTTTACTTAGGTACAGATTTTTGTGAGGAGAAATTTGAGAAATTCTAAGAGCTTTGTCTATTATCGAGACTTACATATTTTGGTATCGGTTCTCATGGGCCCTCCTCAATATACACAGAAAAACAGTTCTGGGAACCTTGTATCACTTAGTAGTTACCCAGGGAGGTTAAAGCCTATTGTTCTCTATTCAAAGACTCCATGAAAACCAAAGAGGAGATTAAACTCTTTCATAGATAAAGAACTGGAATGACAGAAAATCTCTATGTATGACCAATGTCACACACTCTTGGAACATTTTACAGTAGTTAAGTTTTAATGACAGTCCCCCTCAAAAAAAAAAAAAAAAAAGTTAGGTTTCTTACTTGCTTGCTTTGCTTTGTTTAATTCCCACCATTCAATACAGAATGTTGTAGTTACAACTCTTTTTCCCTAGTTTAAACTGCTGTTGTTCCTATTACAATTCTATATATATGTATGGACTGACCTCTATCTACATTGTGATTATCCTTTACTCCTCCACAAACTACTGCTCTACTTCTGCCATATTTCCTTCTTCTTCCTGCTAATATGAGTGAGAAGTTTCTGTCAGCAAGCCCCCAGGCCAGTGTCTCAGTTTCTGGATGGACTCTGAGAACCCTGAGCATTACGGGAGGCATAGTTCTGACATGGTTCCAAATCTCTGAAAAAAGTGGTTAGACATTCTAGATATAGAGAACTCCTTGATCAAAAGCCTTGGAAAAATACAAGGCATATAAGATTAAAGAAAATGATGCCTTCTGGAAAGCAATGGAAAAGAACAGTTAGGTTAGAAATAGTTGCAAAATAGCAGACAAGATTTCAAACACAACCTATCTCTGTTAAACCATTCTTCTCAATTTTGCCTACATATATTTTCCCTTTCCACAGATAAAGACACTTGGCCATCGGATTTATGCTCTAAACTCCACTCCCAGTCTTGAGATATAGTTCTTAATCTGAGCTGGAGGAGCTGAAAGGACTTGATCCAAAACATTGGGACAAACATCAGGTTGTAGTTGCTGTTAATGCTTAGACACTAGCCAGTCATTTTTTGGATTATCTGCCTATTATAATCTGACTAGCATTCCAGACCATGTTGGAATGGAGTCATGTTTCCCCCTTTGTCCATCCCAGTGGTTTAGATCCTTCCATGTGATCCAAGTTATTTCAGTACCAACTGTCTTTTTGTACTTAAAGATGTCTGAATGTCACCAACCCCTTTGTTTCCCATAGCTTTTCCTTTCCTTTGTTGACTTGTTGAACCCCAACTTGTTTCACTTGTGTGGTCCTTATGACTATTGTTTGGCCCTGAGGGTACCATGCCCTCTTTCTGTTGACCTGGTCTTTTCTCATGGTGATCATAGTTAATTGACTCCAGATCCTACCACCCTAACCTGCTTCAATTAATAGGGTCCTTCCCAGCCGTGAATAGACAGATGATATATTTCTTCCTCCTTCATTCTAACTTTCTGTATTTTATAAAATAGAGCCAACACATTGTACCTTTTTTCAAGGCCTTGCCATGAACTACTAAACTCTTGCCATTTGTGATATAGGCAACAAAATTACTCTTGCCTTCAAAGAAAAAAAGTGGTTGAGACATGCAAGCTGATGGATATGATTCCTCAGGAAAAAGTCAGAAGCTTAGTTGTTCAGATCATTTGATGGCATATTTGCTTCTATCAATGACTAAACAGTTACTGCATTTGTGGTTCTGGGAGTGCAGAGATGGATGATAATTGATTGCATGTGTTACAAGTACATGATCATATGGCAGGGAGTGGAGGGTGGATCAGTTGCTCAGCCAAATTCCTGAACCTGCACTATCTGGAGAACTGAGAGAAGGCATTAAGGATACAGCAATGCAAATAAAATATGCTGGCCTACTACCACAAACATCCAAGAGCAATAGTTGACAACACTGGCTAAGATCAGGATCAGCTGGGAAGCTTTTAAAAGCAACAGATGCCAAGGCTCTATACCCTAGAATCTTGGGGTAGAACAGGGATTCTAAGGAGAAACCAGGGTGGGAATTCACTACTTTGTGGTCAAACTGGGGAGTAGGCAAAGATTTATGTAATCAGCATCCAAAGACAGGTTAATATGCACAGCAGCCAGTAATGTTTGCTTTTAACAAAGATAAACCATGTGGGGACTTATGAAATTCTTCTATGTTACACTTTGCCATTTGTCTATTTCCTCTCCTTCATGTCATTTCAGAAATTATCCAAACATTGTAAAAATCAATGAATCCTGAACAACTCTGATGATAAAAAACACCTGGGGTTCTCTTTAAAAACACGAAGCCATAATGTCACTGAAACAGACTTTGCAAGGACAAGCTTCAGAAGCCTGATTTTAGCAAGTATCCCAGGCGATTCTTATCTTTGAGGAAGTTTGGAAAACACTGATCTAGATACGGAAGACCGGTGAACTTTGAACCTGTTTGTAATCTGGGGCCTGTGAACACATGACAAGCACATTATGAGAGACACACACAAGTGTGAAGCTTTCGCGCCTCCTAGACTCCAATCACCCAGACATTGCACAATTCTTTGTCTATTTCATGCCTGTTCTCACATCAGGGGCTTTGCACCTGCTATTTACCAGTCTGGAAATTTTTTCCCCCCAACTCTGCAACAGATGAAATCCTATTTTTCCAGTGGAATCCACTTTTTCAGAAAAGCCCTCCCAGCTCTGGCCAGCTATATCCAGTGACCTGTTAAAATCTCTTTGTACTCTTTGTTTAACTTCATAACAATCATGACAGTTTCTGGTTATCTATCTCTAGTGATAATGTTTTAGTATCTGTCTCCTACACGGATGGTAAAGCACTGTGGAGTAGAGCCTGGCTTATGTGTTCATAGCTTTATCTGCAGTATTTCCCAATAGCAACGTAGGCATAAATGAATGAATATGTGAATGAATGAAAGTGCTCAGTGGTAGCATATAAAGATGGAGCAAGGTGGTGGGGAGAGATTTGCAGGAGTGACTGAGATAAACATGTGTAAAGCTGGAAGGGCTTTCAGATGGAGGCAAGGATTGTGCTGGGCTCTGCTGCAAGGAGACTGGCATAGCACAGAGGATCGGAAAATGCCAGGTGGGCGGAAGGCTCTGCAAATGCCCTAGAGAAGAGACAGTGTGTTTGCGTTCTGAACAAGGAGCCAGGCTGCTTGAATTAAGCAGAGAACAATCAGGCTATGATGAAAGTGGAGGACAGTTAGATAAAGAGTGACTCATGATCAGTTCTGATTTGACGTAAGCAGAAACTCAGAGATCCTGCAGGGTTCAGAGAAGGAGAGAGATGATCAAAACAGAGCTTGCAGGGGATGACTCACACCCTTTGTGTAGGATTGAATGAAGGGATAGGACTAAAGATACGTGAAACCAGCTAGGAGGCTGTGGCAATCAAAATGCAGTGCAACTAGGAAGCAAAATGGGTGCTCTGTTTTACCTGGGTATGTCCGACCTAATGCCCCAAAAAGTTTGACGCACCTGGGTAGAAATATGATAACAGCTGTAGAATAGAGGAAGGGAAGGGGTCCTAAGAGAAAATCAGTAAGTTTTGAACTAACTTTTATTGAAGAAGAGGGGAGAGAATCAGTGAAGATACTAACTTACAGACCTAAAAGGCTGAATGCTGCAAAGTGGGATAGAGAAATACAAAGGCAGAGAAGTCTAAGAGCAGGAGAAAATAATGAGCTCCCTTCTTAGGATGGAGTCATAGTGTGATATTTCAGGAAACCTATCCGCCCCCCCCCCCAGGATTTTTTATTTATTTATTTGAGGGAGAGAGAGAGAGCATGTGTAAGCTCGAGCATGGGTGCAGAGGCCAGGGGCAGTGGGAGAAGAGAATCTTACCAGACTGTGCTGAGCACAGAGCTTGAGACTGCGCTTGACCTCATGACCTAGAGATCATGACCCTGGGAGCATGACCTGAGCTGAGACCAAGAGTCCATCATTTAATCAACTGTGCCACCCAGGCACTCCTCGGGAAGCCTAGCCTTCATACAAGGGGAATTATAGGACATGAAAAAGGGCCCAAGAACAAGAAGACCTGTTACTTCACAACCATGAACTCTGAAGCTTGAAGAGACACTCATGGTTATCAGAATGCTGGAGGGACTAGTAATGAATCTCAAACAACATTTTCTAAGTTCATTATCTTTCTATAGTGTTCAGGTATATTTGATGCTCTTGACAACTCCCTTCTTTGTATCATTATATGTTTGGTAATTGTGAAAATCCTCCCCTCCCTATTTACTATTACTATTACCATATTCTTTGTCCCCTCCAGAATTCTAGCTTTACAATTTTTAATTTTTTAAAAATATTTTATTTATTTATTTGATGGAGATCACAAGTAGGCAGAGAGGCAGGCAAAGAGAGAGGGGGAGGCAGGCTCCCCGCTGAGCAGAGAGCCCAATGCGGGGCTTGATTCCAGGACCCTGGGATCATGACCTGAGCAGAAGGCAGAGGCTTTAACCCACTGAGCCAACCAGGCGCCCCAATATTTTTAATAGCTACTCTATTGAATATCTCCAACTTGCTGAAAATACATTTGAATGATTCCCAAAAATACTCCCTGCCCCTGTTGAGTATTTCTTCAGCCAGGTCATCCTGATTTTCTTTCCTGGGTTATTGAAAACAGCCCTTCTACTACCGGTCTCCTTGCTTCCAGTCTCCAACTATAGCATTTCATATTTACCCACCAAAGTGCTCTTGTATAATTCAGCTATAATCATACCTCTCCCTTGCTTAAAATGTTTAAACAACTGTTTAATGGAAGCCTTCAGGATGAAGGGCAAATAGATTTGCTAGCACAAGATTTCCTTTCTTTGTCTTTCTCCCTTTCCATGGGCAGTTTGTACTTTTCATTCCAGTGATCTGTTCATTTCCTTGAATGACATGCACTCTCTCTTCCCACCCTATCTTGGTAAGTGGTGTTACCTATCTTCATATCCTTATCATCCTTTTTTTGCTTGACAACTTTTTTTTTAATTTAAGCTTTATTTAAACATATAATGTAACCCCACCACCTTCTCCCAACCCCTCTCCCCCCCACCCCCCTCAGTTTGTTTTATGACATTAAGAGTCTCTTTTGGTTTGTCTCCCTCCCGATCCCATCTTGTTTCATTTTTACTTTTCCTACCACCTTAACTCCCACCCCCGTTGCATCTCCACTTCCTCATATCAGGGAGATCATGTGATAGTTGTCTTTCTCCAGTTGACTTATTTCGCTAAGCATAATACGCTCTAGTTCCATCCATGTCGTCGCAAATGGTAAGATTTCATTTCTTTTGATGGCTGCATAGTATTCCATTGTATATATATACTACCTCTTCTTTATCCATTCATCTGTTAATGGACATCTAGGTTCTTTGAATAACTTGGCTATTGTGGACATTGCTGCTATAAACATTCGG
>ML100385.1:0-27599 GCA_003697995.1 Taxidea taxus jeffersonii | reverse complement strand
TACACGTGCCCCTTTGGATCACTACGTTTGTATCTTTAGGGTAAATACCCAGTAGTGCAATTGCTGGGTCATAAGGTAGCTCTATTTTCAGTTTTTTGAGGAACCTCCATGCTGTTTTCCAGAGTGGTTGCACCAGCTTGCATTCCCACCAACAATGTAGGAGGGTTCCCCTTTCTCCACATCCTCGCCAGCATCTATCATTTCCTGACTTGTTCATTTTAGCCATTCTGACTGGTATGAGGTGGTATCTCATTGTGGTTTTGATTTGTATTTCCCTGATGCCCAGTGATGTGGAGCACTTTTTCATGTGTCTGTTGGCCATCTGGATGTCTTCTTTGCAGAAATGTCTGTTCATGTCCTCTGCCCATTTCTTGATTGGATTGTTTGTTCTTTGGGTGTTGAGTTTGCTAAGCTCTTTGTAGATTTTGGATACTAGCCCTTTATCTGATATGTCGTTTGCAAATATCTTCTCCCACTCTGTCAGTTGTCTTTTGGTTTTGTTGACTGTTTCCTTGGCTGTGCAAAAGCTTTTGATCTTGATGAAGTCCCAATAGTTCATTTTTTCCCTTGCTTCCCTTGCCTTTGGCGTTGTTCCTAGGAAGAAGTTGCTGCGGCTGAGGTCGAAGAGGTTGCTGCCTGTGTTCTCCTCAAGGATTTTGATGGATTCCTTTCTCACGTTGAGGTCCTTCATCCATTTTGAGTCTATTTTCGTGTGTGGTGTAAGGAAATGGTCCAATTTCATTTTTCTGCATGTGGCTGTCCAATTTTCCCAACACCATTTGTTGAAGAGGCTGTCTTTTTTCCATTGGATGTTCTTTCCTGCTTTGTCGAAGATTAGTTGACCATAGAGTTGAGGGTCTATTTCTGGGCTCTCTATTCTGTTCCATTGATCTATGCGTCTGTTTTTGTGCCAGTACCATACTGTCTTAATGATGACAGCTTTGTAGTAGAGCTTGAAGTCTGGAATTGTGATGCCACCAACTTTGGTTTTCTTTTTCAATATTCCTTTGGCTATTCAAGGTCTTTTCTGGTTCCATATAAATTTTAGGATTATTTGTTCCATTTCTTTGAAAAAATTGGATGGGATTTTGATAGGCATTGCATTAAATGTGTAGATAGCTTTAGGTAGCGTAGACATTTTCACAATATTTATTCTTCCAATCCATGATCATGGAACATTTTTCCATTTCTTTGTGTCTTCCTCAGTTTCTTTCAAGAGTACTTTATAGTTCTCTGAGTATAGATTCTTTGCCTCTTTGGTTAGGTTTATTCCTAGGTATCTTATGGTTTTGGGTGTAATTGTAAATGGGATTGACTCCTTAATTTCTCTTTCTTCTGTCTTGTTGTTGGTGTAAAGAAATGCAACTGATTTCTGTGCATTGATTTTATATCCTGACACTTTACTGAATTCCTGTACAAGCTCTAGCAGTTTTGGAGTGGAGCCTTTTGGGTTTTCCACATATAGTATCATATCATCTGCAAAGAGCAATAGTTTGACTTCTTCTTTGCCGATTTGGACGCCTTTAATTTCTTTTTGTTGTCTGATTGCTGAGGCTAGGACTTTTAGTACTATGTTGAATAGCAGTGGTGATAGCGGACATCCCTGCCG
The DNA here is from genome assembly GCA_003697995.1 of Taxidea taxus jeffersonii. Classification (NCBI taxonomy): domain Eukaryota; kingdom Metazoa; phylum Chordata; class Mammalia; order Carnivora; family Mustelidae; genus Taxidea; species Taxidea taxus. The sequence goes on along the minus strand of ML100385.1, from coordinate 25,990 downwards.
TGTTCCTGACCTTAACGGAAAAGCTCTCAGTTTTTCTCCATTGAGAATGATACTTGCCGTGGGTTTTTCATAGATGGCTTTGATAATATTGAGGTATGTGCCTTCTATCCCTACACTTTGAAGAGTTTTGATTAGGAAGGGATGTTGCACTTTATCAAATGCTTTTTCAGCATCTATTGAGAGTATCATATGGTTCTTGTTCTTTCTTTTGTTAATGTACTGTATCACATTGATTGATTTGCGGATGTTGAACCAACCCTGCTGCCCTGGAATAAATCCCACTTGGTCGTGGTGAATAATCCTTTTAATGTACTGTTGGATCCTATTGGCTAGTATTTTGGTGAGAATTTTCGCATCTGTGTTCATCGAGGATATTGGTCTGTAATTCTCTTTTTTGATGGGATCCTTGTCTGGTTTGGGGATCAAGGTGATGCTGGCCTCATAAAATGAATTTGGAAGTTTTCCTTCCATTTCTATTCTTTGGAACAGTTTCAGGAAAATAGGAATTAATTCTTCTTTAAATGTTTGGTAGAATTCCCCTGGGAAGCCATCTGGCCCTGGGCTTTTGTTTGTTTGGAGATTTTTGATGACTGTTTCAATCTCCTTACTGGTTATGGGCCTATTCAGGTTTTCTATTTCTTCCTGGTTCAGTTTTGGCAGTTTATATGTCTCTAGGAAAGCATCCATTTCTTCCAGATTGTCGAATTTGTTGGCATAGAGTTGTTCATAATATGTTCTTACGATTGCTTGTATTTCTTTGGTGTTGGTTGTGATCTCTCCTCTTTCATTCATGATTTTATTTATTTGGGTCCTTTCTCTTTTCTTTTGGATAAGTCTGGCCAGGGGTTTATCAATCTTATTAATTCTTTCAAAGTACCAGCTCCTAGTTTCATTGATTTGTTCTATTGTTTTTTTGGTTTCTATTTCATTGATTTCTGCTTTGATCTTTATTATTTCTCTTCTCCTGCTGGGTTTAGGCTTTCTTTGTTGTTCTCTCTCGAGTTCCTTAAGGTGTAGGGTTAGGTTGTGTATTTGAGACCTTTCCTATTTCTCGAGATAGGCTTGTATCGCTATATATTTTCCTCTCAGGACTGCCTTTGTTGTGTCCCACAGATTTTGGACCGTTGTGTTTTCATTATCATTTGTTTCCATGGTTTTTTTCAATTCTTCTTTAATTTCCTGGTTGACCCATTCATTTTTTAGAAGGATGCTGTTGAGTCTCCATGTATTTGTGCTCTTTCCAAATTTCCTCTTGTGATTGAGTTCTAGCTTCAGAGCATTGTGGTCTGAAAATATGCAGGGAATGATCCCAATCTTTTGATACCTGTTGAGACCTGATTTATGACCCAGGATGTGATCTATTCTGGAGAATGTTCCATGGGGACTAGAGAAGAACGTGTATTCTGTTGCTTTGGGGTAGAATGTTCTGAATATATCTGTGATGTCCATCTCGTCCAGTGTGTCATTTAAGACCTTTATTTCCTTGTTGATCTTTTGCTTGGGTGATCTGTCCATTTCAGTGAGGAGTGTGTTAACATCTCCAACTATTATTGTATTCTTGTCAATGTGTTTCTTTGATTTTGTTATTAATTGGTTTATATAGTTGGCTGCTCCCATGTTAGGGGCATAGATATTTAAAATTGTTAGATCTTCTTGTTGGACAGACCCTTTGAGTATGATGTAGTGTCCTTCCTCATCTCTTATTATAGTCTTTGGCTTAAAATCTAATTGATCTGATATAAGGATTGCCACCCCAGCTTTCTTCTGATGTCCATTAGCATGGTAAATTGTTTTCCACCCCCTCACTTTCAATCTGGAGGTGTCTTCAGGTCTAAAATAAGTTTCTTGTAGGCAGCATATTGATGGGTTTTGTTTTTTTATCCATTCTGAAACCCTGTGTCTTTTGATTGGGGCATTTAGCCCATTTACATTCAGGGTAAATATTGAGAGATATGAATTTAGTGCCATTGTATTGCCTGTATGGTGATTGCTACAGTATATTGTCTCTGTTCCTTTCTGGTAATACTTTTAGGGTCTCTCTTTGCTTAGAGGACCCCTTTCAATATTTCCTGTAGAGCTGGTTTGGTGTTTACAAACTCTTTCAGTTTTTGTTTGTCCTGGAAGCTTTTTATCTCTCCTTCTATTTTCAATGATAACCTAGCTGGATAAAGTATTGTTGGCTGCATGTTTTTCTCATTTAGTGCTCTGAATATATCATGCCAATTCTTTCTGGCCTGCCAGGTCTCTGTGGATAAGTCGGCTGCCAATCTACTATTTTTACCATTGTATGTTACAGACTTCTTGTCCCGTGCTGCTTTCAGGATTTTCTCCTTGTCGCTAAGACTTGTAAATTTTAATATTAGATGGCGGGGTGTGGGCTGATTCCTATTGATTTTGAGGGGTGTTCTCTGCACCTCCTGGATTTTGATGCTTGTTCCCCTTGCTAGATTAGGAAATTCTCTACAATAATCCTCTCCAGTATACCTTCTGCTCCTATTTCTCTTTCTTCTTCTTCTGGAATCCCAATTATTCTAATGTTGTTTCATCTTATGGCATCACTTATCTCTCGAATTCTCCCCTCGTGGTCCAGTAGTTGTTTGTCTCTCTTTTGCTCAGCTTCTTTATTCTCTGTCATTTCGTCTTCTATATCACTAATTCTGTCTTCTGCCTCATTTATCCTAGCAGTAAGAGCCTCCATTTTTGATTGCACCTCATTAATAGCTTTTTTTATTTCAACTTGATTAGACTTTAGTTCTTTTATTTCTCCAGAAAGGGCTTTTATTTCTCCTGACAGGGTTTCTCTAATATCTTCCATGCCTTTTTCGAGCCCGGCTAGAACCTTGAGAATCGTCATCCTGAATTCCAGATCTGACATATTACCAATGTCTGTATTGATTAGGTCCCTAGCCTTCGATCCTGTCTCCTGCTCTTTTTTTTGTGGTGAGTTTTTCCGCCTTGTCATTTTGTCCAGATAAGAATCCGCTGTTCTCCTTGTTAAGTGAACTTGGTCTTGGCTGGATTTCTTTGATCTTCTGGGGGAGGGGCCTGTTGTAGTGATTCTCAGGTGTCCTTGCCCCAGGCGGAGTTGCACCGCCCTTACCAGGGGCCGGGCTAAGTAATCCTCTCAGGTTCGCTTTCGGGAGCTTTTGTTCCCTGAAGGCTTTCCGTAGAGTTCCGGAGGACGGGAATGACAATGGCAGCCTCCCAATCTCCGGTTCAGAGGAGCCAAGAGCTAGGGGCCCCAGTCTTAAATGCGCCTTCATAGAAAAGCGTTTAATCCCTCCGGTTTCCCTAGCCCCCATTGCCTGACAACTTTTATTCATTTTTCAAAACTTCAGTCATCAGCCCTTCCAGGATGCCTTCCCTTGATTCCCTCTGCAGCTCTCCTATGTGCTCACATAGATGGTAGCTTGTCTCAAGTAGAGAACTATAATTTGTATGCTGGATTCTTTTTTCTTTAATTCTAACTCTAAAATATGATCTTTCTTAAGGCAAGGATGGTGTCTCTCATACCTCTATTTTTTTTTTTTTTATGTCTGGCACAGTTTGAAGGAAAAAAGTAACAGAATTAGGCGGAAAAGAAAGAAGGAGCAAAGGAAGGAAGGGACAGTTTTTCCCCTCACCAAAACTTCTACTAAAAGCTTGAGAAGACAGGGAAAGTGAGCAAAAGCCAGGTCAACTGGTACAACCCAGACTGAAGAATACTGAGTCAAATTCATAATAGCCATTAAACAGCATGAACAATTTTTGATAACTTCTCAACATTTTAATAATTCCCCATGGAATACTGTTAATCCTGGATTATAGACACCTGTGGTGGTGAAGTTAGGTGGTATAAAAAGGAGTACATTCTGGTCTCTACCCCAAGACCCTCACAGTTCATTTGGGGAGACAGTCAGACATATGTTGCATTGAGCCTGACTAAGGCACATTCAGTATGGAAGAGGGAACAGCCAAACATACTGGATAGTAGTGTGGTTCATGGAGGTTTCAAAAGGCAAGTGACTCAAAAGGGGTGAGTAGAAATGTGCCAGGGTCAGAAAGGGAAGGAAAGCCTTCCAGAGAAAGGACGAAGGCTTCTCGGAGACTGGCAGAGTTTGGAATGACTGCATTTGGCCAAATACACTTCCTTTGTTATTTTTAGGAGCTTGGAAGTAGAGACATAATAAAATATAGTTGCATCTTCTTTCTCAATATCCTCAACCATGTTAATTCTTCTACTCTTTCCTTCTTTTGCCATATCACCTGCTATCTCCCTCCTCTGTTGTTTCTCCACATCATGTTTGTCTGATGGGCTGAGCCATTCTTCTCTCCTTATTCTTCTGTGATACCCCTCACTGCAGTATCTAGAGCACTTAATCAACCCCCTACCTCCAGAAGACAATCCATGACCATCTACTCCCATTAAAACATGTCAAGGGGTAGATGAGTGGTCTCACTATTTGTTAAACCTTCTTAGTATACTCCCTCTGACAGATATGTCATTAAATAAGTTTTACTATTACCATGTTGCATGATTCATCAGAATTCATCATGTCATTAAAGGACTATTCTGATCATTCTGAAAAGGAAAATGCATGCCAATGGAAGGCACCTTGGCTAGATGATATGAATAGTTTATATAGCCATCTAAGTGGAGTGTTTGGAGAGGGAGACAATACAGCCATAGCACATCCCCAGCACCGCTACCACACATGTCTCTCTGGGGCACAGAACTGAGTCTTGAGTGGACCACTCTCAGAACCAGTCTATGGTTGCTCATGTTTGAAGACTCTTGGTGAACCTTGAGACTCCTATGGGGTTTTCATGGACCTAACATGGGCTAAGCAACTAATAACCAAGTTCTTTGCTTGGTGCCCTCAATATTTCACTCATTCTCGTGAAGAAGAAATTCATGGTAATTATTCTAGTTTTCTGGATGAGTTAGCATAATGGTAGGTATCTTAAGTGTTTCACTCAAAGAAGCAAGTATTTTATAAATAAGTGGAGAAGCTGCCATTTGAATTTGAGAATATAATACCAAGGATGCCATTTTCCTGGTATGTTTGTAGGCACTTGCTCATCTCTGCCCAGCAAGCATCACTAATAAATCATGACAGTATCACCCCCATGACTGAATATAGTCTCAGAAGCATTGTAAGAAGTACTCCAGGTTCCCTCCACCAACTGAAAGAGGCATCCAAGCTCAACAAGATTGCTTCCAATAGTCATTTCCTTGGCCTTACCAACTTTTCTCTCTTATAGAAATAAGAAGCTGAAGAGGGCAAGAAAATAGACCTAAACAATGAAGACTTTTCAGCTTTCAAGCTGAAACATACCTAAACAGTTTCATTCCTTGAGAAATTGCCCCTCCTACCCAGTCACATATTCTTAGTCTGCCCACATTTGCTATCTTATCTTTTTCAGATTAGTCATAAAACTATGAGCTGCTTCTTATGTTTCAACACCAAATCACCAATTGTTGGTCCTACCTTACAGGAGCATTTTTAAACAATTTCTTCTCTTCAAAAGCCATTTATTTGGACATACTAACTTCATGCTTTAGAATAATAGGGCCCGTTAGCAATCTAACTATTCCTGTTTACCACCTTGCCATTTCTTCGTATTATGAAAAGAAGTAGTAATAGGATTTCTAATTTATTTACTGGCAGGGATTTCTTTCACCTGAGAGAAGTCCAGAAGCCTTTGTCTAGTAACACTGAGAGTTCAACATACACAGAGCTACCTGGCAGCAAGTTAAATGCTTACACATGGATATGCTTATTCAAGTCTCAAAACAATCTTGTAAAATTATTGCTGTTAGTACCCCATTACACAGATGAGAAAAATCAAATATTTTAATAGAAAGAAGTAATTTGCGGCGCCTGGGTGGCCCAGTGGGTTAAAGCCCCTGCCTTCGGCTCAGGTCATGGTCTCAGGGTCATGAGATCGAGCCCCACATCAGGCTCTCTGCTTGGCAGGGAGCCTGATTCCCCCTTTCTCTCTGCCTGCCTCTCTGCCTCCTTGTGATCTCAGTCAAATAAATAAACAAAATCTTTAAAAATAAAAAAACATAATTTGCCTGAAATCACAAAACTAGCCAAGGAATTATGTCTGTATTTCAACCAGGGAAACCTGTCTTTGAGCTTTTTAAGCAGCACATTATAATGTCTCTCTCCATTCACCACATACAAGCCCTCCATTGATTATTGGGACATCTACAATCTAGCACACAGTGTGGCCACAAACAATAAAGGAGACTGCTACCAGGACAGCATTAATTACTAAGTCATTCAGAATCACCTGAAGTCTCCACCGCAGCTATAAGGCCTCCCTATATGATCCATTTGCTGGAGATCATGCTCTACAGCAGCCAAAGCCAGAAGAGTCAGCCTCATGAGACCCTTTTGATTCTTTGGCAACCAAAGCCTCTTCCAGGTCCAAAAAATGCAGAATATACTTGCATCTCCTCTATTCTTGGATTTGATGTCTTGTTATAGCTGTAGCTCACTGTGCACTCTGGACTGGCTCTGTCCATGCCTGGGTTTCAAGGGGCTTTTTCCTAGCTTGGATCAGAACTGCTGCGGTTTTTTTCCAAGACTAAACTCTGGTAATCTGCTTTGTCCTTGTGTTTTATATTAGGTCTAAAACTTTCCTCATAGCAGCCAATCCAGCAGGGATCATTCTGAGTAACACCTACATATCAGATCTATAGCTCATAAGTTTTATTACATTTCTACATGTAAGAGAAGAAAAAATAACCTATGCTTCTGTGATTAGATTTTGATACCAAAGTAGAGGTGTTTTTATCATCTTATACTAATGATATTTTATCCTTAATAATCTTTGAGTATTAGAGTTAAAATTAACATTTTAATACTAAAACATCATACAATGATGAGACCAGGCACATAGATATTACCATGCTTAGACTGTAATAATGCAACTTGTAATGAGAGTATAATTGATTACTATAGGGACAGTAAGCAACAATATAACTTATCATTTATAAGTCATATTGGCTAGCTAACTTAGAACAATTATAGTTTTATAGGTTTTTGGACCATTATGGTTTCATCACTAAAACTTCCCCATCCCACTATCTAGACAACAAATAAAAAGCTTAATAGTTATTTAAATCACTATGGAAGAACCCATCAAGCTTAGGCAGCTCAAAATTCCTAACACATTTCATTGTTTTATTGTGACATGGGCTCCATGAAAGAAGTGACACCATGTTTGTTTCATAATGGGGGATGTGGGTTGATTTTCCCATATAGGTTACCTCTCTGAGAATTCACTGTATGGGTGTGGCCTGGGCCATTCCTTACTGATTCGGTCTCCAACCCAGGAATATACAGACAAAATAGACTCCATAACAACCAACACTTAATAATCTCTAACATATTAACTATTAGCACTGTCAGTGTTAAGAACTGAAAAAAAAAAATGTTTATGGGATTGGACCAAAGAGTGGTTAAGGAAGAAAAAGGTGTACTATAAGAAATAGGGGCAGATCAAAGATCAGTTCAACCTACTTCATGAATTTATCTGGGGCTCCCCCATTTGGAGAATCCCAATTCATCTGTGGCATGGATGACATGAGTTGCCAACCACCTGACTTGACATAACGAGGTATAGAATGGCTATAGAATGGCATCAGACTTGTGCCATCTGGAATTACTGTTCCTTTTTTGAGAACTAAAAGTAAAATTAAAACGTAAGGAGGAAAACAATGAAGATTGTAGCTGGGGGAAATGAAAAACACATTTTGATGTTTATTTCACTGGTCTCACAAAGCTAACTTTGTAACAAACAAAGGGATGTGGTAGATTAAAAACTAGCATTAAAATAAAAGAAATACAGAAATGAATCAAATATTTAGACTTGGAAATATACAGATCTTCAACTTAATTTGTACAGCTGTTTGTTTTTAAAGCATAGAACTAACTGTTCATCTAAAAGTTAAAAACCAAAATCGTCTTAGAGACCCATGAAATTCTTCTTCTAAAATGGTTCCATTTTCTTGGTGGAGGCTCAAATTATTCTGATCACATTAGTTTGTCTTGGATAATATTGGTTCAGCTGGATTATCTAATCATTATTGCCATCTCACTCAGAGAATTTGTTTTGTCATTTTCCCACAATCTAAAACACTTAAAAAAAAAAGACTTTAATGCCCACAGTATTGTTTATAAAGGTCAAGATCATTTTTATAGTTGCTTAATACAAAGATTTTTCTAGTCTTGGAAAGAGCTGTAGGTTCTAATCCTGGCAAATCTACAGAAAATTCAGAGGATTCTGTTAGCCCTTTCCTGTTTTCCTAGAATATTGTGATTAAAAAAAAAGGAATATTTATTTTAACCTAGAGAAGGGCAAATAACACATTCAAAATAAAAAAAAATATGAACAAGTCAATATTCAACTAAGTCCCATGGGGTTATTTGGAGAATCTGATACAATTTGCAAGAGAGACCTAGAAGAAGCTAGAAAAGACATTTCTCTACATGCTTCTAAAGAAAAAAAATATTAATAATAAAGAAGGAGTATACTTTCTCAACAGTTTTGGAGAAAACAAAAAAAAATAAATAAAAATAAAAATACAAAAACCACCTGTGAGACTGGGGTAGTTAAAGTCTCATATGGGGGCAAGAGAAATACAGTGTCAAGGGAGTTAATTTCACTCCCTGCTGATTTTAAAAGAGAATCAGGATGGTTCATAAAGATCCTTCAGAAAGTGAAAATAAAACTCTTCATTTGATTTAACCTTGGTTAATTTCAATTGTAACCTGTATAACTATTGGCCAAAATCATTAAATTAATTGGAAAACATGGGCATTTTTTAAATAAATGGAAAATATTGTGAGTTTTTGTTTTGTTTTGTTTTAGTTATTGACCATAGACTTGAAGAATTTTTTTAGTTGAAAAGGAGTAAATTCCTTTTAAAATTAAAATCTTATTAGTGATTTCTGAGGTTAATCCCCAGGAAAGAGAATGTGCACATCCAGTCTGTATTGGGGTCCTTTCATTAATAACAATTTCTGAATTTCCTCATAAGCTTTTAAAAGGCTAGATGTGTTATATGCAGACTAAAAGCAACATTTTCATGGATCTAGAACTTAAAATAAGAGGATGGCACAGACTAGATGTTTGTGACTTCTCATAATCAAAAGTTGGAAACAAATCCAAAATTCGATGGTAGGAGGTAGGGGCTTTAGGAGGTAAGTAGTTTCCGAGAATAGTGGGTAGGTCATTAGTGCTCTTATAAAAAGGGCTCAGAGCTTCTGCACGTGAGAGAGGAGGTAAAGAACTCATTTCCATGATAATCCAAGAAAAGATGATGTATCATTTAAACACAGTTTGTTAATAAGGATATCCTAAATTATGAATTTTTTTAAGAAAGAGAAAATTACAAGTCAGATGTATTTTTTGCTCTTGTTTTTGTTCTTTAAAAAATAATGTGTCGGGGTGCCTGGGTGGCTCAGTGGGTTAAAGCCTCTGCCTTCGGCTCAGGTCATGATCCCAGGTCCTGGGATCGAGCCCCGCATCGGGCTCTCTGCTCAGCCGGAAGCCCGCTTCCTCCTCTCTCTCTGCTTGCCTCTCTGCCTGCTTGTGATCTCTCTGTCAAATAAATAAATAAAATCTTAAAAAAAAAAAAATGTGTCACACAAAAGGTTAGGGAAAGATGATATAAGTTTGTGAGTTTCAGATGGCAATTGGATAATGAAAATTATAAAATATTGTTACTTGGGCGTGTATTTGTGTATGTATGTGTTTAGTTTTACTGACAACTATCTCTTATTTTTTTAGAAGTATGAGATATACACTAAAAATAAAAAAATAATGGTCAAATGGAATTAAGGGATATCATTGATATCAGTATCGAAACTGACATTTTAAATTCGCCTTAATCTTGCTATAGCTAAAGTCAAACAGACTTTGCCATTAGAAACAACACAACACTTCGGACATTTCACAAAGCCTTAGTGTGAAAAGAGGCCAAAGCAAATATAAACTGAGGCAATAGCCAACACCAAAGTTTCAAACCCTATTAAAAAGAATGCAGTGGTGTTGAAAATTCCATGGCTTGAGATACAATGATGCATCCAGTTGTTTTATTTCATAATTTGTAATTAGATTGGAATTATCAAGATGTATTTTGGCCTTCCAAATAATCTGATAAATATTAAAAGACCTTGAAATGTTAATCGTTGCAAATAAAATTAGTTATGTGGAGATTATTCCGAGAAAAAAATATCATTTGATTGTTTTACTTACACTCAAACCTTCTTGGAAGACAGCAGTCCCCTCATTTTCACTTACAAAACAAAGTACACATGCAGTCATTTGATTGTTTGGGCTTTTAAATTTGGCTCTGAGTCCTTTGGAGTATAATCCCTTTACTGGAAATTCAGTTAAAGTAACTCCTTCAATCTCTAAACACTAACCAGATAAACCACATTTCCTCCCTTCTCTCCCTTTCTCCACCTCTCGGCAGATTTAGTATGACTGGCAATGAAGATTATAGCTTTGGAAGCATGGCAGATTGATGAAAACAATCATCTCCTATCATTTGGCATCTATTTTCCTCTCCTCACTTTGTTCATCTAAAACTATTGTCAACTCCAGCTGCCCGGTAGACAGCTGGAGGGCTTTTGTAAATCCCTCCTCTTTCCTAAGACATTTTTACTTAATAGGTCTGTGATGAAGTCCAAATAATAATATTTTAAGAGAAACTTTTAAAGTAATTCTACTGGGTAAACAGAATTGAAAAGGCCGGGTTTACACGGAGTCAGGAAGGTAAACTGAAGCAGGGGAGGAGACAGGGCTAAGAGTGGCCTCCTGATAACCAGTCAGGTTGCTCGGAGCCTCCACTCAGCGAACCAATCAGGATAATCTGAACTTTCAGTGCACCAGTTGTCTACTCTCCGTGGGGTAGACTCTTAAGACAGTGCTCTCTCAATTTGAAAGTGTGCAGGCACTGCCTGGCCATCTTGTTAAGATCAGTTTCTGATTTAATAGGTCTCAATGCGACCTGAGAGTCTGCATTCTAACCTTGCTTCCAGGGGATGCTGAGCTGCTGTTCCACACACCACATTTTGAGTAACAAATATTTAGAAAAAATATGGTCCCATAATAAAAATGTGGTCATTTCTTTCAAAAGAATGTAATACTGATACAAAAGGGAATAACACAGTTATAATGAAAATTTAGAAACAACCTAAATGTTTATTAACAGCCAATATGAAGGGATAATATTCAATCTGTGTATTTTCAAAAAGTTGTTAGTAGCACCGAAAAACCAGTTAAAATAAAAAATAAAAAATGTAAAATATAAAATTTTATGTAACTAGGGGTGCCTGGATGGCTCAGTCTGTTGTGCAACGACTCTTGGTTTCAGCTCAGGTCATTTTCACAGGGTCCTGAACCAAGCCCTGCTTGGGCTCTGCTCCTAGTACAGACTCTGCAGGGGATTCTCTCCCTCTCCCTCTACTCCTCCCTTTGCTCACATTCTTGCTCCCTCTCTCAAATGAATGAATGAGTGAATAAATAAAATCTTTATAAAATTATATGTAAACTATATGGGAATATCCCAATTACATTCAAATGGGTGGAAATAGATGGACAGAAAATGATCCAACATTGATTACTGTGATTACAATAGGTTTTGTGATTATAAGCAACTTTATTTTCTTTCTAGTTTTCTGTATTTTCCATTTTATCCAATTAACATGTTTTATCATTGTAAGATTAAAACATATTAAACAAAATACCATATTACATCAGATAATACATTTCTTTTTGACAATTATATCAAAGGATACCCACAAGATTTAATTCCTATTAGTTTAACCCTGAAATTCACACTTTATCAAAATTTATATCTATTGATATGCATCTTTTCACAACCCATGATGAAGTTCACATTTTCATTACTCACTGTGCATATGCAGAATAATACCTTCTTAGATTTGTAAAAATCTAAGTAAAAAGAAAAAAGTAAAAAAAAAAAAATCTATGTTGAGCTTCAGACAATTGAATATTGACAATTGTTATAGTTATAGTTGATAACTCTAATTCCCTCTCTTTTCAGGAAATTATAGGGAAACCACACTCATGAAAAACAGATGATATACATATATATATGGTCTGTTTTTATGTATATATATACATATTTTTATGTATACATTTTTATACATATACATTTTATACATATATATTTTATTTATACATTATATATATATTTATATATACACACATATATATAGCTGCTGTGTTGTTTATGGATTTTGCATCTATTTTTCATGAATGTATTCATATGTGATTTATTATCATACATCATAACCATCCATTGTGATCAAGCTACATTTATTTCAGAGATGCAGGATCATTTAATACTTTTAAAAATTAATAATAAAATTATGTGGTTCATCATAAAATTGGGTCTAACAAGGCAAAGTCCTCATACCATGGCAAATTATTTGTAATATTTAAGTAAAAACCTCCACCCCTCTATTCATGAGGGTTTTTGCCTTTGTCCAGTAAGATTTCATCTAATAAAATAGAACACTTGTTCTCTGGCAAATCAAACTTACAGAGATGCCATCAACACCATCTTTAAGTCTTAAATCCACCTGAAAGACACACAAAAATATGTGTGTGGATGAGGACTCAGCAAGCTCTTTGATTACAAAATGGGTCTTTCTGATAAGCACATTTGGATGGGACATAAGGACTCAGCCTCTTAGAAATGGGCAGTTACAGCCCAGAATTGACCAAGATATAATTTCAAGTAAGATAAAGCTTTTCTTGAGCAGAAAACCCCCAGTGATCTCCCTATGGCTGATGATACTGCAACCAAACCTGTTTTGTGGTATGTTTGCCTAAAGTACTCCTCAGCTCAATCCTACTCAGTCCTTTGATGACACTGAACAGCATTATCTTGCTGCTCACATGTACACCAACCCATTCCACAACAAATAAATGCTTAACTCTAGCTGCGTATAAAATTTACCTGGTGAACTTTTTTTTAAAGTGTACAGTGTTGGGCTCTAGCCAGAAAAACTGAACCAGTGTCTGATGATGGAGCCAGGACATCATTTTTTGTTGTTTTATTTTTTAAAACTCCCCAGGTAACTCCTATGTGCAGTAAGGGTTGAGATCCCCAGTGATAATCCACTAACTTGGCTTACCATTGTCTTGAACAAAATAGAGCACCTTGGGGTATAACATTTTAATACTGATCAAAACTTTAAGCCAAGGTAACGGAATCTCAGGTATCAATTAAGGCCTAAAGAGAAAAAAAAAATGAACAAAACCAACAACAACAAACCCTCCCACACACAATTTCGACTATAGCAGAGCCCCGGGGGGCCTTTGAACTCAGGCAAAATAAGTGGTCCTCTCTTAACTATTTATAAATGGTAATTATCTGGTAGATTTTAGTGTTCTGGGATTTTTTAATTCAATTTATTCAACCTCAAGTATATGATTTTGTGTTCTGAGATTTTTCTGGACTGGCAGGAAATGTGGGCTATGCTAAACAGACAGAAGCCTGGAGTTAGAGGGTTTTATTTTTATAATACTTAGAATATACATTGCCCCAATTTCCATTAATAATGATAAGATTGTCAATATGAGCATCTTATCTCTGTCTAGTATTGGCCTTCGTTCTATCTGTCAAATAGACAGATAGACCTTCATCTTTCTAACCCAAATCAATCTGATCTTTTAACCTACCCTCATGCAGATGCTTCCCCTTCCCCAAAGTGATATATATATTTTTCTTTATCAAACTTTATATTTCACCAAATTAGGGTTACCAGGTAAAATACAAGACTGACAGTTAAATTTGATTTCAGATTAAGAAAAGTAATTTAGGACACATTTATACTGAAAAATTATTCATTGTTTATATGATATACAAATTTAACTAGGCATCTTATTTTTTGTTTTTATTTTTGTTTTGTTTTTGTTAAATCTGCAACCATATACCAAATGGTATTAGTATACGCAACTATATACTAAAAATACTCTGAAATGCAGCAAAGCATCTGGAAAATTTGTTTGGCATTGGAATTAGTGAAGAAACCCCCTTCCCCTCCTCAGAAAAACTAGTGTCATTCCTCACCTTAAATTTACAATCAAACCAAGAAAAGGAGAATCACAGTTTTTAACTTTTTCATTAAAGATTTAAGGGAAAATGGATAATAAAGCAATCTTAGTAGAAATCAGTCTGAGTCAGCATTGAAAAGATCAATTAAAGAGAAAAAATTCAATTTTGAAAACATTATTATCAACATGACATTTCTTTGTAAATGTTCTCGTAAATTGCTTTTCCATTCAATAAAAATTTTCTGGATTAAATGCAAAAGTCATCTGTTAATCAGCAAGGTTTACTTTTAAATTAAACCAAAATGAAAATAAGACTATGAAAATAATATTTCATTCTACCTCAGCTTGTTTTGTACATGAACACAGTAGCAGGATTTTGCTATTTAATAATTTCAAGCTCATAGGCTTTTTATTATTTTATTAAGTAATTTTTCTAACAATTAGATGCTCAGGCCTTTATCCCCTTTTCAGTTTTACATTTCTTTCTATAGTTTCAATGTGTCTTTTAGGGGGGAGAGAGAGGAATTCCCAGTAAGATCATAAATTACATGATGGACTAGAGAAACTTCATTATCTTCATCTTTCCTTATCTTCAGCCCAGGATGCTGCAAGCCCTTTTTCCACTCACTAAGTAGCATGGGTGGATCACATTATAGATGTGTACCTTTCAAAAAGTGTTTTAAAGAGAAGCTTCAACATTTCTTTATATAAGAAGGGAGAGACATTATGCTATGATTATAGTCAGCCCTGGGCATGTAGTCAGCCATCCAAAGGGCACAACTGTCATTTAAAAAACAAAACCCCCAGAAGACTTGTAGAGGTGCAGCAAGAGATTTGTACAAGGATATTTTAGAGCAGTGCTATTTGTAATAAGGCTACAAACTAAACTAATCTAAAAATGCTAATAGTCATTAATAGTCAAATATATAAACAGTCACCATGTATTCATATATTGAAATACTATTAAGTAGTTGAATTTCATATACACACAATAACATGGTCATAATGTCAACCAAAGAAAAGCAGACATGTAGCATAATTCCACATACATAAATCTCAAAAGTATGCAAAAGAAAACAATATATTGTTTAAGTTTACAAATAATTTAGTAAAACTATAAGAAGACAAGGGAATGAAAAATACGAAATCCAGCAAATAGTTATCTCTGAGGGAAAGGAACAAACTGAGACAAGCAAGGAAATACAGTGAGTTTCAAGGTAGTTATAATGATCTCTTTGTTAATGTGGGTGGTGGTCGTCACTCCAATGTGATTCTTTATACCATTCATATATTTTATAATTTCATTATCACAATGACATTCATTATAAAAACTAATAATGATAAGTAAATTTTCTCTTCCCAGAACATTTTATTCGTTTGTCTATTTGTTTATTGGAGATTGTGTGTGTGTGTGTGTGTATAAAATATCCTCAGTAAGTTGATGTTTTGGGGGCTTATAATGAGTAAATTTATCCAAATTCACATAAGATGGTAGCTAGAGGAATCGTAGGATTTGAGGGAGGCATTCTATAAGGGAAACTTGACCATATTCTTCATCTGAGCATGAGCAATAAAGTGAAAGGGGTTGGGTTGAAGGAAAAATGACTGATGAAGACTTAAAAAGTTGATGAGTTAGTCTTAAACAAAATGATAAAAGAAGGGGAGGGTAGAAATAGATTTATAGAAAGTGAGACAGAAAGTTCAGAGTGAGACTCACAACCAGGGTAGGGTGGCAACTGGGAATAAAGGTTGAGAACTATAAAGCTTTAGTAGAATTGATGAAACAAATGAGATCTGCCAAATAAAAATAGGATTGAGAAGTGTTTTTGATGGTCCAACTTAAGTTCTTATAATCAGTTATCATGATACTAATCTACAAAACTGTGAGCTTTTTGCTCAGCAGTTTAGGAATAGTGAGGAAGACTTTTGGTAATAGTCCATGTTTCTTTGTATTGATGGTGTCTGTGACACAGGGTATCTGTAGATCAGATAATAAATCATAACATATATGTAGTATTCAGGAAAAATTATCATTAAGAAAGGAAGAAAAAGAGGGGGGTGGGGTTACATTATATGTTTAAATAAAAAATGCTTAAATTAAAAAAATGTCAAAAAAAAGAAAGGAAGGAAGAAAAAGGGTCTCATTGAATGAGAAAATTAAAGGGTATGGATGAAGACCATGTATAGTAGAGTAAGTTAATGAGAGCTCTAGAAGGATATGGCATCAGGCATCATGCTCAGTGAACAAAACACTTATGTTTTTAGTGATGGAGCAATTTGAGCTTATGATAAGGTTCATGATGTGGCATGGAAAGTGGGTAGTTGAAGTCAGTTGGTATGCATTGTCATTAAAAAGGGTAAAGGTTCATGAAGCTAAAATCACCAGCATTCAGGGTAATGTCATTCAGATTATGGTGTGACTAGGAGTGGGAAAGAAGATTTTGAGCCTGCCAAGATCTTCAATCAAAGTAGATCCTTTGCCAGAAATTAAGTAGGAAACAGAGACAGGTGGTGGCATTGTCAGCTAAAGAAGCCTCAAAGTGTTGTGACATTTTATAGGAAAATGGAGGAACTATAATCTACAAGTGCTGAGATTTTTAAACAACACAACTATTTTAGTAAATACATCCAAATTCACTTTAGACAGTCGCTAGAGGAATCAGTTCAGGGAGGAATTCTAATAACTAATTTTAGTTATTAGCAATAACTAATTTTAGAGAATTCTCAAATTTTAAAGAATTGTCTGAAAATTTTTCAAGTTCACACTAACTGAATACTAATTCTTGATTGACTTGGCTTATAAATTCTGTCTTCTACAGAATATATTAAACAAATCAAAATGCAATGTTAATTTGCTATGGTTTTGTTGGGGATTAGAGGAAAGGAACTATAAATAGACACATAATGTATATATGTAACATTAAAGAAGTTAACCACCTAGTGAAAGTGAGGATGGCAGCAGGTGCCACAGCCTAAAAATTACTGGGAAAATAGTAAAGGTTAAGGCTAAGAGTGAGGAGAATATTGAATGTTGGTTAGAAATGGAAAGAGCTAGCCAGGAGTCCAAATTAGAGCATTCTTCGAATGGTGATGAATAACTCACAATCTACAAGACTGACTTAGGACAGTTTCCCCAAAGCACAGATTCTGAGGCAGAGAATGCTCTTGGGAACGATACTGGTAAGACAGTGAGGAAAGTGGGATTGGACATAGGGAGAAGTCAAACTGCCAGGCGGTTGCAACAGAGGCCTTAGTCAATCCTATAGGGAACTCCAGAACTGGAATGTCCTTTTAGCATTTTCCCAAATCTCCAGGAAGGCATGTCATTGCCCTCCACAATGACAAGTTATTAGAGGTGGGCCAATTCCCTAGAGGGAACATAATCTTGTGAAAGTCACTCCTTCAGCCCAAGGAAATTCATCTGAGAGCAATCAGCAAGTAGCACTCCCACAGCTGAGCCAAGGAGTGTGAACTGTGGCATATCAGTGCATCTGTCCAGCCCACACTCATGGTAATCAGATTCATTTGCTTCATCTACTAAGTAGACCACACCTTTTCCAAGTTTCTAGTTGGCTTCCTCTTCTGAGGAAATTTATAAAAGGATAGTTATTAGAATAAACTAAAAACCCTGCCACTGCAGCTAGACTCAAGACCATAGCTGATACTCATTTTGTTCGTCCTCCACTACCCATTTCAGATGTCTCTCACTCTTGGCTATCTCCTCTGCAATTCAGGTGGCCTATCTGGGAGAGTGACCCAGATCCTCATCCTTAAAGGAACTAAATCCCCTGCTCCACCATGCTCTTCTCAGGCTGCTATGCTATTCATTTACCATGAAAATTGTTCAGGGAAGATAAACACTAGTAAATCACTTGGATGCCAAACCTACTACCAATGATCAGAGCCAATCATCCCTGCCCAAGTAGTGACTTCTCTTCTTGCCCGATTGTCTCTCCAAGTCTGAAATGCTAAGGCAGCAAATGCAGCTTTAAATTTAATGGAACTCTTACTGTGCCTCTGGTGGAAATATTCCTCTGTGGAAACTGAGACATCTAGACTCACAGAATTGCAAATTCCCCAAAGGAATCTCTGGAAATGATGAGATATGGGCCTTGGTTCTTTTGATTCTTAGATCCATGTATTTTACCAGCTGGGGATGCAATACTATATATGGTCAGGGTTGAGGCTATAGACTGCTCCCTGGAGAATGGTACCTCATCTTCCCAGGAGATTATCTAGGTAAATAAAATCCCTCTTCTTTCCAAAGTAGTTTTATTAACTGATAGTAGCATACTAAGGACTCAGCATTAGTCTCTATTGCTAGTGGAAATGTTCTGTTGCATGGTAGCTAGGCCAGTCTTGGTGAGTGGAAGTCCATGCTGTTGCACATATGCACAGCACCCATACCTTCTGCTATGGTTAATGAGCTCATTGAAACAACATTGAGGTGGCCAAAGATAGTATTAAGTACCAACTAATAGTTCACTCACTTTATCTACTTGGTTGGGCCTCTTTTATGGTGGATGCTTTCTTGGTGTCATGTTATATCAAAATCTGCATACTTCATGCCAATTCTCATAGGTCCATCCTTTTTCAAGTATAGATTTTATTATTACTCAGTTATGGAAACAGATCAGGAGACAACTGCCATTGAAAGGATTGTTATACTCAAAGATCCTAAGAGCAGGGGAGAGGCCATACCATAGGGAGTCACACAGGAAAGCACCATAATCAGGAGGCACAGGGAGAGGGGAAAAATGTAGCAAGAGCTTTTATTGGGGTTTCTGTGGGAAGTTGTAGCAGGTGAAATTGTGGGTGAGTTGATTTCTATCTCTAGGAATTAGCTAACCTTGGGAAGGATAGTCTCTTCAGGGTTAGCCCCAGGATGTCATCAAAAATACAAAATAATAGGGGTGTCTGGGTGGCTCATTCATTAAGCCATCAACTCTTGGTTTCAGCTCAGGTCATGATCTCATAGTCATGGGATCAAACTCCATGTTGGGCTCTGAGCTCTGTGGAGTCTGCTTCAGATTCTTTCCACATCCACCTCTGCCCCTCCCTGCTTATGCATGCTCTCTCTCTCTCTCTCTCTCAAATAAATAATAATAATAAATACAGAATGATAAAATGCAATTAATGCAAATCTATTGCTTCTTTCCCATACCTGTTGGTCCCTGATTTTTCAGGTTTTATCCTTCCAGAACCCTAAAAAAAAAAAAAAAAAAAGGTTATTCACCACTGCCAATGAATCTGTACATATTCTTACCTCAAACTACTTCTTTTCACACAAAGTAGATGGTGAGGTACACTAGTAAAAATAGCCTGAATTCTCACAAGGTTTATCTTCTACCCTCTGGATCAGATACATCTTACCAAATTCTTAGACCTGCCACTCTTTGCTTATCTGATTAACTCAATACCATCAATATAATGGACCATCTACATAATATCCAGATGATCCAGGCTCTCTCAGATTAGATTATGACAGAGAATAGGAAAGTTAAATAGCCCTAGAGCAAAAGATTAAATGCATACTGCTGGCTGTCCCACATTAATTTAAATTCCCTCTGTTGCTTCTTCTTGGGAAGACACAAAACAAAACAAAAACAGACTCACCAGACTAACGTACCTAAGACCATGTTGATCCACTTTACAAGGGACAACACATCTAATACATCAGTTGCTGTTGGGGTTACTATTTGCCTAAGTTTGTGATGAGCTGTTATCATCTGCCAAGTTCCACCTACTTTTTTAAAGATCAAACTGGTGAATTAAATAGGTATAATAGAGACCATCATTTCTGAATCCTTTAGGTTTTTAAGGGTGTTTGCTGATGTTTCTTCTGTGATGAAGTTTTGTTTTGTTTAATTTATTATCTTGGCCAGGGGTGGGGGCAGGGATGGGAGGAAAGTGCATTTCTGAGCTTTCATTTGGCCTTTTCTTCTGTATTAGCTCTTGCACCTCAAGACAAGGAACTAATGCAGGCATTCTGCCAACTACCTAGTATATCCATTCTAATTGCATATTTGGAAACTGGAAAAATTAGCTACCAATGTGTGGGTGAACCCAATGAGCTGGATCTAGGCCAGGAATCCACTTTTTTTTTTTAAGATTTTATTTATTTATTTATTTATTTGACAGGCAGAGATCACAAGTAGGCAGAGAGGCAGGCAGAGAAAGAGAGAGAGAGAGGGGAGGAGGCAGGCTCCCTGCTGAGCAGAGAGCCCAATTCGGGACTCAATCCCATGACCCTGGCATCATGACCTGAGCCGAAGACAGAGGCTTTAACCCATTCAGCCACCCAGGCGCCCTCCACTTTTTAATATAATCCACAAATGCCTCTCTGTAAGAGGGGGAGTCTTGGTGATATTTTGGATTCAAGACTATTGGTCTCAACCTAAGCCCTATGTTCAATAGTCCTCAAAATATCTGAGTATTCCCCTTACTTATATAAATGGCCATAGGTTGCTTTAGGGGGATTGTTGCATACATCTATAGTATTACAAGATGCTTCCTTATTGAGGATTCAGCCTTTCCTTCAGTCATTGATTCAGGATCTAAAATTAGGATGAGGTTCAAATATCGGACAAGAGATGTCGATGTTTTATTGTAGTGCCTATCCAATAAATCTTGGATTTCTTTTGGTTGTATAGATTTTATAAACTGAGCGACACTTTTTTTTTTTTTAAGATTTTGTTTATCTACTTGACAGAGAGAGAGAGTGCAAGCAGGGGGAGCAGTAGGCAGAGGGAGAAGCAGACTCTGCTGAGCAGGGAGCCTGATGTGTGGCTGGACCCCAGGACCCTGGGATCATGACCTGAGCCAAAGGCAGACATTTAACTTACTGAACTACCCAAGTGCCCCAATTGAGCAACACTCTTATTGGCTGTCCATCTATCTTGTACCTAGGAACATCATGTTCTATATCTTCATAGTTCCAAGAAGGCCAGCTCCCACTGGCTGTCCTTCAGACCTTGCTATCGATTGTAATGATTGTACCTACATTGCTTCTAAAGTTTTAGTTTTGTGTCCTGCTCTCCATTATTCTGAACCCATCATTCCCATTGCTATCAGGGAGAACAAATCTATGACAGCATCTCCGAAGTCATAAATAAAATCTTAAAAAAAGAGAGAGAGAGAAATTTTGTGGTCAAATAGTACATCTATCTTAAAAGCTTTTGGTATATATTGTCAAACATATTCCAGAAATGTTCGACTAGTGTAAACTTCCAGTAGCAGTGAATGAGAGACCTGTCCCAAAACCATTCCAACTTCTCTAATACCATTTGTAATTCTTGGTAATATGTCAAAATAAAAAGGCTTTTTCTTTTTCATTTTAAATATTTTGAATTTTAAATATGTTAATAGCTGTGTTTTGTTTTTTTCTTTTTTTTTTTTTTTTGTAAGTCACCTATCTCAATTCTTCAGAAAGGTCAACAACCAATGCTCAGAACAATGAAGATCACCTGGTTTGGTGTTTAAAAACTGTTCTCTGAATATTCATATGCTCTGATACTGAGAAACTCAAGGGTTGGAGGGAGCAAGCCTGTCATGGGGAAAGAGAAACCATGCTGTTGAGGAGGGAAGGGAAGCAGACAGCACTCTGGCACATAACCCTAACCCCCTAACTCCCTCCAACCCACATACACACTCACTTTGTTTCAAAAAGTATCAACATTTTATTTTTGTTTAATTTATTTGGTATCTTCTTAAGATTTTTTTTTAAGTAAAAGGTCAAGCAAAGCCACTTTGAAAACTATATTTCTTGTCAACCTTCTAGTGTTTTAGATGAGGAGGAAACTGAATCTCAGAAAAGCTGGTGGCCTCTCACAACCAAGATCAGCACACTGGGCTGGTTTCATTAGAGCAGGTGATCGATCAACTCTACTCTACTACTTCATGATGGTTTCTTTTTCTAATTAGCCATCCAGGAAACAGTACAAGGTGATTCAAGTGTACAAAGTGTCAAAAATGTCTCCTTAAGCCTTCTCCATTACTGCCTTTCAGGAAGGTGTGTGACTCTTTTAATAAGACCTTTACCACTAGTCATCTCCAACAGCTGGTCCTCATGTTCTGTGGCTCTCAAACACAAGGCAGCCTCATCATGTGGATTTCTATAAACACATTATTTTAAGTGAAAGATCAGAGATTAAATAAAGTGTTTCAATTTCCTATTGAATGTGCACTGGGACATAATCTCTACTAAATATTTGAATAATAATGTTTTCTAAATAGTGGTTACTATACAATTTACCAAATCATAATTTACTGACTCAGTTTGGATTTAAGAAGTATCATCTTAGTTATTCAGTTCTCAGACATTATCAGAGCTGAAGACATATTTCTGTTTCAGGTTTTACATATTTTAGCAATTGTTTTCAGTTCATGTACTTTTTTGCCCTAAAGCAGTTTCAAGAGTGTACAATTTTAAACATCAAAAAGGGAATAATGATACTTCACTTGAACTTTTAACTTTAAGGACTACCAATAAGTTTTGCATTCTAAAAATGACCTTAATTATTTCCAGTTTTTTTTTTTTACTTCTTCTTTTATTAACTCTTTACCTTATTTAACATTTCATATCCTATGATCTATAAATACCACTTACAGTGGTACTTTCTGTGTGCTTAGAATATACCTGCATTACCTCATTTAGTCCTCATAGTAATACATATTTAGGTGAGTTAGGGACCATTATTATGTCCATTTCATATATGTAGAAGTGGAGTATTAAAGATGTTTAGTATCAAATAAGGCTTTAAATCATGGCTCATTTTTGAATTCAAGTTTTCATACAGTACATTTTATGCCTCCCATGTTACAGAAAGAAATTCCACAATTGTTCCTTTGACTGAACCTTAATTTCTGTGATTCCTCCAAGCACTCCAAGTCATATTTCAAATTTTAGAAATTTTACTAGACCTATAGTAAAATATACTTTAAACTCACATCTGATTCTCTCAAGACCCAACATGTTGTAGACATCTTGTTAGAAATGCAAACACTAAGTTGTCTCAGACCCTTCAACATCCAGTACTTCCCTTGTGCATTGAAATGAAAGCACAGAAACATAATGGTTTGGTTTATATAATCTTAAACCTCTTGAAGGCAGGGCTCCATGTAGCCAAAAGTATACACACATATATTTGTAAAATATGAGCCTAGAACTCTAAATTCAGAAAGATCAGGGACAAGTTTGCTAGATTGTCTCCTTTCAGAAATCACGTCCTTTGACTTTCTAATTCTGCTCATGGATAGATCTTTGGTTCTTGGATGTGAAATGTTTAAATTACAAGAACTATACTCTAGAGTTAATATAAAGATAACCTAGTAAATATTTGTTATATGTATTATATCTTTTCTACAGATGATTTTGAAAAATCATTAAATGATGAGGATTCATTTTGGCCTAGTAACTATGTTCTGATCATATTTATGATCTAAAAAGGGAGAGTAGAAGGAGAGATGTTGACAAGGTTGTTACCATCACTTATGGAAAATGAAAATAACCTAGAATTCAGTTTCACATTTTATATCTGACAACACTGGCACTTGAAACTATGAGGTATTCTAATCATCTTACATTTTTATATGATTAGCAAAGAGGAACTCCTCCTCAAATGTATCTCGCTGATAAAATTGTGAGACGACAAATAGGTTTCTTTGTTGATCAGTTTGGAAAATAAATCCTAAGGGCCTAAACAAACTAGCTTGAGGTCAATGCAGAACACAGATCAGGTTACAAAGAGTAGTTGGGGATTATGGTACACTTTTGTGTACCATTACAATGCATTAGCCTCACTGTTATGTTAGTTGCCATCTTCAATACTGGCTCTGCATCTGCTAAGTTTTATCCAGCTACTGATTAGCATGGTTTCTCCTGCACATCAGTGTCTTAATTCAAATTTTTAAGAGACGGATGTGATTGATCCAGCTCACCTTCTGATGCCAAGGCATAGGTCTCCTCTGACAAATGTGATATGTGTTGACATCATAGCGTGTGACCAGCAGGATTACTGACAGGTTCAACAGAAGAGTACAGGCTCATGAACTGCTCTTACGGTCACCTGAGCAGCCCCAGGTCCAGCTATTTTAAGGTCTCTGCCTGCTTAATTCTATAATTTTTTTGAGATTTCACTGGAAACTTACAGTAAAGCTCAAATTTTATTTGAGTTAGTTTAAGTAAGTTTCTGTGCCTTATAATGAAAGAACCTATTCTAGAACAGATTCTAACAACCTTGTTAAAATTTTTCACTTACACTTTTTATGTCTTAAACTTTATGTCTTTATACCCTTTATATATAGGGTAACTAATATACATTATTCT
The DNA here is from genome assembly GCA_003697995.1 of Taxidea taxus jeffersonii. NCBI lineage: Eukaryota > Metazoa > Chordata > Mammalia > Carnivora > Mustelidae > Taxidea > Taxidea taxus. The sequence goes on along the minus strand of ML100385.1, from coordinate 1,569 downwards.
ATCTTTAAAATTTTGTCTTTTTAAAGAGAAAGTTACTCCACTTTGATGAAAATAGGCAGCAACTCCAATATATAGGAAATGAATGGATGAGGGCACTTAGGAGAATCAGGAAGTAGAAAAAAGTGAGGGAGGGAAGGAAGAAGTATTTCTCTTTGCTTTGCTTTCCTAGAGATTTGGGTGTTACATGGGTAGGTTGCTCTAAATTGAAATACAATATTGCAGTTAAGTGGACATCCCTGAAGCTAGACTGCGTAGGTTCAAATTTAGTTTTGCCAGATTTAGTGGATGACCTATGAAACAAATTTCCCTATACCTCAGTCTCTCATTCTGAAATTTGGTAAAATAACTTTCAGTTTTTAAACTATATATCTTAGTTTCTATAAAAATAGACTAAAACTTTTTAATGTATTTATAGTAACTAAACAATTATGTAGCTCCAGTGGGCATTTATTATATCCTACTAGTTGGACAAAGATAGGACAAATAACCCTAGATAACTTTGTGAATTGGCTAGGGAGTTGGAGGGTAAGAAAGCTGAAGTTTCTTTCTCAGTGGGCCAAGACAATGTATAGACCCTCTACAACCCTAGGGCACTGCAGTAGGCCTAGATCATAACATAGGTGTCCTTCTTCTACCAGACAATTTTATAATCTCAAATCTTTTACCACCTTTTCCCTGAGGGACTTATAAGTCCAATATGCTCTGGGATTGAATAATACCTGGGCAAAAAGTGTGTGCAATGATTCATGACAGGTAACATTTTTATTTTTGTCCCAAGATCTCCTTTAGGTAGCTGTTAGAAATCTATAATCTAGAATTGCATAGATTCCTAACCCTGGCTTGCAAACCTTGTCAGCCTATAGGGTTCTGGACTTGAAATCTTTGACTGAGAACCTTACCACCTTTATTGGTAAATATACAATTCTTGGTTATTTCTTGCCTGCATAGGTTCAATCCCATTACTTTGATGGCCTAAGGGTGGTTCTTGGTGTAGTCCAACTCAAGACTGGTTCTGAAGTTTACTGTCTGGATTTTAGTTATTACCCTGTCAGATATGTTTCTTTGCCTAACCTTTTGGCTGGGTTTACTTGGTTCTGGGCTTTTGATTCCTGCCATCCACAGTCCTGGTATTATCGTATATATCCAACTCTTGCCTCTTTGGGAAGAGCAGACTAGATGGATATCAGGACAGGGGCTAGAAATGAGGTTTACAGAGTGACCAATGAATTTAGGAGCTATAGTAGACACTACAAATGTGTGTATATGTGTGTGTTCAGTCCTTATAAAAAACTATGACATAAAGATTATTAATTCCATTTTACAATCCCATCATTAATCCCATTATTAATCCCATTTTACAAATGAGAAGACTGAGGCTCAGCAATCATATATAACTTGTTAGAAAAAGCATACAGTTGTTGAACAGTGGAATTTCTGGCTCTTCATCACCACTGAACATAATTGCATTTATGACACACCATTAGTAGCTGGATGTCTGCCTTCATCCTTGGCTGGCTTTCCTTCATTTCTTTGTGGAGAGAGCTGCCCATGTGGTTATTTTTTTTTTTT
>ML100384.1:533-23302 GCA_003697995.1 Taxidea taxus jeffersonii | reverse complement strand
AAATGTGCTAAGTTGATTATGGTGATGGTTGCACAACTCTGTAAATATACTAAACACCAATGAATTGTATTACTTCAAATGGGCATACTGTATGATATGTGAATTATACCTCAACAAACCTGTTAAAAAAAAAAGAAAACAAACAAACAAACAAAAAGCCTTCTGGAAACTTTCCAGAAATAAAAAGAAACTTGACTGCATGTTGAAGAGGTGTCCCGGTACTACAGAAAAATTGGTCCACAGCATTAAGCTCTTAGAAGTATCTTATGGTAATTATTAGATTTTGAAGATAAAGAGATTTCTCACTTTAATTAAAAAAAAACTTAAGAGAGAAAAAGCATTGGACTAGCATCAAACATCTTAAAAACAGTGTACCAAGCAAGGCATCAGTGGAGCAGCAATTTCAAAACACTGTAGAAAATAGGGGTGCCTGTGTGGCTCATTCATTAAGGGTCTTCCGCTTGGGTCATGATTCCAGCATCCTGGGATCGAGCCCCATGTCAGGCTCCCTGCTCAGAGGGGAGCGAGCCTGCTTCTCCCTCTCCAGGTCCCCCATGCTTACGTGCCCCTCTCTATCTCTGTCATAAGAAAATAAATCTTTTTTAAAAACTGTAGAAAATAAAATGTAAAGCGAAAATGTTCTATCCAAAGGCAACAGAAAAACAGTTTTAAACAAGTTAACAGGTCAGAGAATTCTGTACCCATGAGCTCTTCCTTGGTAACCAAGAGATAACTCAGAAACAAAGATGCCCTGGGTGGTTCAGTCGGTTAGTGTCTCTTGATTTCGGCTTAGGTCATGATCTCAGTGTGGTGAGATCAAGCCCTGATTCAGGCTCCACAATTCTCTCCCTCTCCATATGTCCCACCCCCCACCGCATGTACAAGCACACACTCTCTAAAATAAATAAACAAATCTTTAAAAAAAAGAAGAAGAAAAAGAAACAAAGAAGAGGGTAGAAGAATAGGTCATACATTCTGGATGCAGAAATAAAGCAACTTAAATACTGGAAGGAGAAGGGATCGGGAAGAGGAAAGAAAAACTGTTATATAGGCAGTAAGTGGGAGCTAAAGAATTCCATAGAAGATTATAGACTTGTTAATAAAACATTAAATAAAAACCCAAGAATTAGAGGCCTTCAAAAAGTCGTAAGGGTATTAGCAGAACAAGTATACAAACCTCCTAATTTTATTTTATATTTTTTTAAAGATTTTATTTATTTATTTGACAGACAGAGATTACAAGTAGGCAGAGAGAGAGGAGGAAGCAGGCTCCCCGCTGAGCAGAGAGCCCGATGCGGGACTTGATCCCACGACCCTGAGATCATGACCTGAGCCGAAGGCAGAGGTTTAACCCACTGAGCCACCCAGGTGCCCCACAAACCTCCTAATTTTAAAAGGAAATTTCTAGGCGCATGGGTGGCTCAGTCTGTTAAGCATCTGAATCAGCTCAGGTCATGATCTCAGGGTCCCCTGGGATCAAGCCCTGTGCTCAGTGGGGAATCTGCTTGAGATTCTCTCTCCTTCTCCCTCTGCCCCTCCCCTTGCTCCAGCTCCCCCCCACCCCGTCTCCGTCCCTTTCTCCCTTTCTCCCTCTAGAATAAAGAAATAAATCTTTAAAAAGGTTTCAAAAATAAAAGGAAAAAACATCACAAAAACAAAGTAGAAGATATGCAAAGAGACACAGATTAAAAATATGTGAATATACAACTCCCAGTCCAAGCCAGATCAGGAAGACAAAAAACAAAGTTCAAAAGAATAAACATAATCAAGAAGGTAGGAAATCTTAGAGATATCAAACTTGGTACTCTCTGTTAATAGAGACTAAACCTACTTTTCAAGCACACATGAAAAATTTATGAAAATTGATCATATTTTAGATCACAAAGAAATAGTAAATCAAATAACAATAGTCTCTAAGAAAGGAGAAAAATAAAAAAACAGTAGTCTCTGATCAAAAGACAAAAAACTAAAAATGATTCCTATAAAAATAATTTAAACGATTTTCTTCAAAATCAATGCTACGAAACAACCCATGAAGCTTCTGGCCTATAAGTCCTTTGAAGATTTAGCAGGATTCCCCTTGAAACCAACTGGTCGGCTGCATTTTTGTGGATTAGTTCCTTGGAAGTATTAGATAAGACAACTCAACACTATAAAGAATGCAGTTCACCCAATTCATATGTTTGATACATGCCCAACAATCACACAAAAAGCTTCTTATGGAAACAGGCAAGTTGATACTCAAGTTCACATGGGAAAACAAACTTACAAAAATACTCAGGAAAGACAAAAGAAAAAAAGGAAAAAGAAAAGCTACGGGGGCGCGTCAGAGGAGAAGGGTGGGGAGGGACAGCCCTACCAGGCACTAAAATCCACTACTAGAAGCCATTCTAATGAAAAATAAGGTACGGTTATGGCAAAGGTATACACAATTACCTCAGTATAGGGTCAGCAAGCTTTTTCTGTAAAGGGTCAAAAGGTAAATATTTTAGGCTTTGCAAGCCTCATAGTCTCTGTCACAACTACTCAACTCTTCTGCTGTAGCACAAAAGCAGCCATATACAATATGTAAATGAATGAGTGTGGCTGTGTTCCAAAATAACATTATTTACAAAAACAAGGTTCAGTTTGGCCAGATGGTCATACTGTGCCAAATCCTGGTCTAACAGAATAGAATATCCAGAAATAGACCCAAGTACATAATGGACACTTAGTACATGGTAACAGTGGCATCTCACATCACTGCGTAACTTATTTTTTATTCTTTTATTCTATATATTTGGATTTCACATTTGGAACAAAGCCAGGACCCACCAAAAGGCTTTACAGACAAGTTTCAGTAAACATTTATTACCTCTAATTTAGTCCCACAGATGAAACCATATATACTTTAAACATAAATAATCTTGGGGCACCTGGGTGGCTTAGTCGGTTAAGGGTCCTGGGATCAAGTCCACACCAGGCTCCTTGCTCAGTGTGGAGCCTGTTTCTCCCTCTGTCTGCCACTCCCCCTGCTTGTGCTCACTCTCTGTCTCTGTTTCTCTGAGACAAATAAATAGAATCTTTAAAAAAAAAAAAAACCTTAATTTTATCATTGTATGCATTGTTAAAGAACAGCATGTTATGGGGCGCCTGGGTGACTCAGTTGGTTAAGCGACTGCCTTCGGCTCAGGTCATGATCTCAGGGTCCTGGGATCAAGTCCTGCATCGGGCTCCCTGCTCAATGGGGAGCCTGCTTCTCCCTCTCCCTCTACTGCTCTGCCTGCTTGTGTCTCTCGCTCTGTCAAATAAATAAATAAAAATCTTTAAAAAATAAAAAAAATAAAAATAAATTTAAAAAAAGAACAGCATGTTATGTATTACCAATCACTGAAATGTTAAACCCCAATGATAAAGGGGTTTTGGGGGGGGCAGTTTCTGAGTGTTATTGAGAAATTATTGACAAACATCAATGTATAAGCTTAAGGCATACAGCAAGACTGGAACACCTCATGGCTCAGTCGGTTAGCATCTGCCTTCAGCTCAGGTCATGATCCCAGGGTCCTTGATTGAATCCTGCACTGAGCTCCCTGGTCAGCCAGGAGCCTACTTCTCCTTCTGCCTGCCACTCCCTCCACTTGTACTCTCTCTCTCTGACAAATAAATAACATCTTAAAAAAAAAAAAAAGGCCCACAGCAAGATGGTTTCATTTACACATATTGCGATATGATTACAACAGCTAACATCCATTTTCTCACACAGATACAATAAAAAGAAAGAAGAATAAAAGGTAAATTATTTTTTTCCTTGCAATGAGAACTCTTAAAATTTACCCTCTTAACAATTTTCCTATATATTGTATAGCAGTGTTAGCTATAGTCATCGTGTTGTACCTTACATTGCTAATCGTTTGTACCTTTAGACCACCTTCCTCCAACTCCCCTACTTCCCATCCCCCACCTTTCATAACCAGAAGTCTGATCTCTCTCTCAGCGAGTTTGGAGGTGTTTGTTTGCTTTTTAAGATTTTCATACAAGTGAAATCATACAGTATTTGTCTTTCTCTGTCTGACATTTCATTCAGCATAACGTCTTCAAGGTCCATCCACGATATGTCACAAATGGTAGGATTTCCTCATTTTTTATAGCTGAATAATATTCCATTATATATATATATATATATATATATATATATATATATAAATAAATAAAACACAACTTCTACATGCATTCATCCATGAATGAACACTTAGGTTGTTCCATGTCTTCGCTACCATAAATAATCCTGTTACCAACTGCGGGGCGGGGGTGCGGGGGGTGCAAATATCTTTTTGAGTTTGTGTTTTCCATACCTTATGTTCCCAGAAGTGTAACTGTTGGATCTTTTCAACAAGAGTGCTGGGACAAACTTATTAACCATTTGGAAGAAGATAAAATTAGAGCCATACTTAATAGATTATACATGAACAGACTCCAAACAGATCAGAAATTTAAACTTAAAGAGACCATACGTACTGGAAAAAGACATGTGTGAATTTCTTTCAAATCTGGGTGTAGGGTAAGCTGATTCAACTGTAAGTCAAAATCCAGATACAATAAAAGGAAAAATAGGCAAATCTGGCTAGATAAAAAATTTTAACTTCTGCACAGCAATATTTTTAACACTATAAAATCAAAAGGAAAATGAAAAGCTGGAAAAAAGTACTTACAACATATGTCACAAATGAAAGGACTTATATGCCTAAAATTTCCTTGAGATTGAAGGGCAAAAATGACCAAAATCCCAATAGGAAATGGGGAAAAGTATGATCAGACTATTTTTAAAAGATATAAAAATGACCCTTAAATAAGAAAAGATGTTCAGACTTACTCTTAAGAGATGCAAATCAAAGTTACACATTTCTCACCTACCACTGGCAAATATTCTGTCAGTGAACCAGTGAGAAAACAGGCACTCTCATATATGTCTGGTGGGAAAGCAAACATGCCCAACCCTTCTGGAGGATAACTTGGCAATATTTAACAAAATTACATCTGTAATTACATTTGATCCAGCAATCCCACTTCTAGGAATTATCCCTGAAGATACACTGTAATTAAATAACATTCTGAAAATACCTATGCACAAGGTTATTCAGTGGAGCATTGTATGTAATTTCAAAAAAAGTGGAAGCGACCTACATGCTCATATATAAGATACTGGTTGAATAAACTACGGCATATCAACACAATGAACTACTATGCATCCTTAAGCAAGAATAATTAAGGCTTTGATATAGAGTAATTTTCAAGGTATACTTTTAGGAGAAAAAAAGTGAAATGGAGTATTTATGTATCTATGTGCCACCTTTTGTAGAAGAAATAAGCAGAGCAGAAATAAGAAAATAAAAGTGTACCTGTTCATTAGTACACAAAAAAACCCAGGAAGGATAAACCAGAAACTAATGAAACTGGTTACCCAGCGGAAACAGAATGGGAAGAATGAGAACAGGACAGAAAGGATGCCTATACCTGCCTGTGTTGTTTTGATTCTTAGAACCAGGTATACTAAATGCTTTATGTACTCAAAAATATAACCGACAAGGACTGAGAGAGAAGGAATATCAGCAAAAGAAATAAAACTAAATATACTTCAAATGAATAATATAATCACACTTAATGATGGGGGGAAAACTAAATCAAGTAACTCTTGAAACTCAGACTAAACAGCCACAAGCAAAAGATTTGTATTTTAATTATGAAGAAATATTCAGTATGATTTATATAGTTATTTTTCAGTGATATAGGTGAGCAATACACTATACATTCTAGAACTGAGTGCGTAAATATATTGTGGGAAACAGAAGTCAGGTTTCTCGCTATTAGAGAAGGGAGTTATAAAAACAAAAAGCAGGGGCGCCTGGGTGGTTCAGTTGGTTAGCCATCTGACTCTTGATCTCAGCTCAGGTCTTGATCTCAGGGTCGTGAGTTCAAGCCCCGCATTGAGGTCCACCCTGGGCATGGAACCTACTTTAAAAAAAAAAAAAAACCTCTAAAAATGGAAAGTGTTGCCTTACATAAGGCTAGAATGAAGTCTATATTAGACTAGAATCGGAGATATTGTGAACTCATGGTTTTTAATAGAGAGCAAAGGAGGGAGTTTTCTTTTTTTTTAACGAAGAAAGACAAAATTATACATATATTACCTAACATGGTTGGCTGAGAGGGCCTAAAAGCAATCCCAGTAGCACTAAGCACACCTACCACAGAGATTTAAATACCATTCTTCACTAAAAGTAACCAATGCTCCTTGGAGAATCGACTCATCCCAGCGCAGAGTATAGGAAAATACACAATGAACCTGGAATATTTTTGTTGCAACAGAAAGTAAGGAAGTGCTTAAAGATCAAAAGGATACAGGAGCCAAGTTGAAGGGGCATCCACTAGTCAAACACCCAACAGCCTGACCATCAAAATAAATAATGATAATAAGAAATTATAACCAGTTTACAGTAAAATAGGAACCACAAATCTATACTGATATAATAAATGAATAAATTCAAATTCTAAAGAAAAGCGTTTAGTTTCAAAATACCACTCCACAAAATATTCAATTACAAAGGGAAAAAAGATAACTTTACTGTGAAGAAAGCTACTAGACACCACCTTACTCAAGTAATCAAGATGATCACCGTTAGTGCGGCAAACCAAAATCATATACCACCTGATAACTGGATGCAATGAGAAGAATACAGCATCATTTTTATGATATCCCTTTCAAAGATGTACAACTTAATTCTAATCATAAGGAAAAAGACAAACCCAAATTGACAGACATACTGCAAAATAAATTATAATCTTCAGAAGTGTCATGGTCATGAAAAGTCCAGCAAAGACTGAGAAACTATTCAAGATTGAAAGAAATTAAATAAGTATGACAACATCATTCTGAACTGGATACCTTATTTAAAAAACCATTATTGGGAAAAAAAAAATTACTGAATCTCTGATGAAACTTAAACAGAAACCGAAGACCAGATGGCAATAATGTGTCAATGTTATTTTACTAATTTGATTCTCCTATTAGGATTATTAAAAACAACCTCCTTCATAAGAAACATACACTAAAACATTAGAGCAAAACAAAACACTCAGTTAGCTTTACTTTCAAATGGTTTGAGAAACAAAAAGTTCTTTGCACTGTATTCAGAATTATGCTCGAAACTGTCTCAAACTAAACAAAAAGCAAAATCTTTCAACAGCTGGAGTGCATTAATTAATACCCAAAACTTCAAATTGTGGGATCAGGGGCACCTGGCTGGCTCAGCTGGTAGAGCATGTGACTCTTAATCTCAGGGTCATGAGTTCAAGCCCCTTGTTAGGGGTGGAGCCTAGTTTTTAAAGAATTTTAGGGCGCCTGGGTGGCTCAGTGGGTTAAGGCCTCTGCCTTCGGCTCGGGTCGTGGTCCCAGGGTTCTGGAATCGAGCCCCCCGCATCGGGCTCTCTGCTCGGCAGGGAGCCTGCTTCCTCCTCTCTCTCTGCCTGCCTCTCTGCCTACTTGTTATCTGTCAAATAAATAAATAAAATCTTTAAAAAAAAAAAGAATTTTAAAAAGAAAAATAAAACATTGTGGGATCATATCTTTCAGAAAAAAGGTGCTGAAATCTTCTGTGCTTCTTTTCACTACTACTGTCAGATGCTCTCAATAACCATGTCAAACTAGGACTGAATGAGGTTCATGTCTTTCCCAAGCCATTCACTACAAGTCAACAATTAGGAGTTCATCCATCCATCCTTTTCCTGTGAAGTTTTCCAGATCCCCAGGGGCAATGTTTCCTTTGGCAAAATCTTTTCTTTCACATTAATTAGGTCACAGTGTCTTCTGCTACCAATACTTTAATCCTTAAGTTTTCATATCCTGCTGTCTTAAAGGTGGAGGATTTAACATTTGCCTTTTATTCCAAATTAAATAACTAGGAAGCATCCTGTAATATAAGAGATCTTATATAAAGACTCCAATCATTGACTCCTGGTTTTCTAAAGAGGAGGAGAGGGGAGAAAGAACCTCTCTTATATAGGGTATTATATAGGGTAAAGAGTCTTTATATTATATTTTATAGTATTAAATAGTATTTTACATTATATAGTATATTATATAGGGTAAAGAGTCTTTATGTACAATCTGTCCGCAAAAAATGGCAGTAGACTCTTCGTATTACCAGGCCATTGCACTGTACATGGTACATGGTACATAGTAGGTAGTCAGTAAATACGTACAAGATTTACAAGAGATTCTATACTTTAAGTATTTCTGAATAACCTCATTCTAACTAAAGGATCTCAATTTTTTTTTAAGATTTTATTTATTTGACAGAGAGGAACACTGTGAAGGAAGGAACACAAGCAGGGGGTGTGGGAGAGGGAAAAACAGGCTTCATGCCGAGCAGGGAGCCTGATGTGGGGCTTGATGCCAGGATCCTGGGATCATGACCTGAGCCGAAAGCAGTCGCTTCACGACTGAGCCACCCAGGCGCCCTTGAAGGATCTCAATTTTGAAGTCCATCATAGCACCCAGGAAATCAATAAGAAGGCACAGGCTAGCAGAGCTGCTGTTTGAAAATGTCTCTGGAGTTCTTTTCCTCGGCTAAGCATATTCAGTAGTATTAGATCTTCTTTCACTAGGCCATGCCTTAGCTGACTCAGCATATACTCAAATTGCTCAGGGAGGAATCTGTAAAGAGGCTTGTGAACTTAGAATACACTACTGAACAGGTTTGTTAAACTTTTTCAAAATAATAATGTTTAATCTTAGTGTGGGTACAATGAGATACAACCTCTCTGGAAAACAATTTAACAAGACATATACAGTACGTCTCTTGGAAATATATTCTAAGTCATTCAAAAGGAAGGCAAAGACTTATGCCAAAAATGGTGATTAGTGTTTTAACATTTAAAAATGAAGATTCTAAACACCCAGAAAAATGACAAATCACATGATGTTCATCAAATACATCACATGGTAATTTCAAATTATGTCATGAGAAATTTTTAGTAATAGGAAAACATTAACACAATCATCCTAAGTGTACAAAGCATATAAAGTAAAGTAACATATGAAATTACATACACATATAAAAATTTTCAACAATGAAACATAAACACAGATGAAATATTGACAGAAAATATGCCAAAATAGTAAGAATGGCACTTCCTAAATTGAGGATTATTTTTCATTTTCCTTTCCACTCTCATCCAAATATTCTACAACATGCATGTATTACTTTTATAATCAGAGAAGAGTATTTTTTTAAACAAAACAAAAATACAACAAGCTAGTCCTCAAAGCAAAATCAATTTTACTCAAAATACTCTTTCAACTCACATAATGAACACTTGAATTCAAAGAACTCAGAGAATAAATAAAGTTCAAAGTAGTTCTACCTAGGACAGCAAATACCACTATGCCATATAATCCTAACAAAGCTTAAAGACAGCCATTCCTTCATATTCCTATTTATTATCCTATTCAGGAACTATTCTAGAAAATGGGCATATTTAGCATGCAGTGAATAAGACAGGACCCTTTTTCTCACAAAAGACAGATTCTGGTGGAAGAGAAAGACAACAGACAGGAGGGGGAAGAAAACACAGAATATAATTCCAGGCAGTGCTAAGTGCTATGAAGAAAAAATAGAAGCAGGGTAAAGGAACAGAGTGAAAAGCAGGAAGCTATTTTAGGTTGGGTGGTCAGAGAAGGCCTCTAAAGAAGAGATATCTGATGATGGCAGCCAGTTATTTGCCCAAGCACTGGTCTAGATGTTGCTGTGAAGGTATTCTGTAGATGCGATTTACATTTACAACCAGTACACTGTGAGTAAAGCAGATCACCCTCCATGATGGAGACGGGCTTCATCCAATAAGCTGAAGGCCTTAAGAGTAAAGATTCTGCCTCAAGATTGCAACAGAGAAATCCTGCCTGAGTTTCCAGCCTGCTGGTCTGTCCCACAAATTTCAAACTTGCCAGTCCCCACAATTACATGAGCCAATGCTCTAACCTATTTAACCACCTACCTATGTATCTACCTACTCATCTGTCTACTGCTGGTTCTGTTTCTCGGAAGAACCCCAGCCAACCTTAGATTTGGTCTCCCTGCTTCCTCTCTTCATTCTATCATTTATACAGCAGTGAAAGATCCTGTTAAATGTTAGAGAGACAAACTAGTCCTCTGGTCAAAATTCTCTAATGACTTCCTATCTCATGCAGAATAAAAGCCCCAAATCTTGGATGCCCTAGCTCACTTCTCCTCCATAGCAATTACTACTATCTAATATATTATGCGCTCATTTTCTTTTTTTCCCCTACTAAAATTTAGGTTCCAAGACAGAGTGGCTTTTTGTCTGTTTTGGGAAATCCTGTATACCCATCCACTACATTAATCCCTGGCACGCAGTAGGAGCATCATAAATATTTGTTGCTTGAAGAAAAACAAATGAGTAAACAATGACTGATTTTTAATTTGGTCTTTGTGCTTTCCTATGTTTTCCAGTTCTCTACTGGGCATGTATCTCTGCTATGATCATACATTGCTGGGAATACAGCAGTCCCCCCTGACCCACAGATCCACTTTCTGCGGCTTCAGTTACCCATAGTCAACTGCAGTCTGGAGGCAGATGATCCTCCTCTGACACGTCATGAGAAAGTCATCTATATAGCCTAGCACTACGTCACAGGGCCTACATCATTCACCTCACTTCGTCTCACCATGAAGGCATTTTATCCTTTGATTTTATCACAAGAAGTACAGCACAATAAGATACTTCGAGAGAGACCACATTCACACAACTTTTATTACCTTGTATTGTTAAAACTGTTCTATTTTATTATTTTTGTCCATCTCTTATTCTGCCTAATTTATAAAGCAAACCTTGTAACAGATATATATGCATAGGAAAAAACATAGTATATACAGGGTTTGGTACTATCTGCAGTTTCACAAATCCACTGAGGGTCTTGGAAAGTATTCCTCACAGATAATGGGGGAACTACTATAATGTAAATTAGAATAATCTTTTACCGAAGACTATACTTCCAGGGATCATTTCTATAGTTTGTTAGAATAATCTTTTACCTTGAAGTCTGGTCAAAATTTAAAAGCCCTAAGAAAGGTTGTATGCTTCCTCTGAGAATTTTTCCAGAGAATAATACAATCTGAGGAATTAATCATAGACACTAAAATTTAGTAACCTTAATGTCCATCAAAAGAGACTAATTAGGGGCACCTGGGTGGCTCAGTGGGTTAAGCCTCTGCCTTCAGCTCAGGACATGGTTTCGGGGTCCTGGGATCAAGCTCTGAATCAGGCTCTCTGCTCAGCAGGGAGCCTGCTTCCCCCTCTCTCTCTGCCTGCCTCTCTGTCTACTTGTGATCTCTCTCTCTCTGTGTCAAATAAATAAATAAAAATCTTAAAAAAGAGAGAGAGACTGATTAAATTACCATACACCCAGTCAATGAAACTCTATATAGTTACTGAAAATAGAGACTTTTACTAATATAAGCCATATTGATAAAAATCAGGTTACAATTCAGTTTAGAGGATATGGGCCTATACATAAACAAAGAAACAAAAAGTATATATAATACATATATGGAAATGAAATGTCAAGAAAAAAAGAATGGACACTAAAATGAAGTGAGATTATGGCTGAACGGTTCATTTCTCTTTCATACTTAAAATTTCTGCAATGAAAAAGTGTTATTTCATAAAAGGAATAATAAATATAAATCAAGAGAAACATATTTAAAAAAGCATTTTTATAAGTAACATTGTAAGTGTCTGTTATATGAGATCTAAGACATCATTTTTGTTGAAAATATAAGGACATTTTCTAATGTGGTCTGAATCCCATTTGTTTGCTTCCCCACCCTCAAATTATACTGTTAAACCTTATCATCATGCACACCGTTTTAGAAACCATAAATTAAAACTATTAGTAACACAAAAAGTATTTTTAATTTTCCCATAGTAGAGGCTCTCTTCCACAGGGAATGTGATTTCTTTAGTACACTGAATTTTCAAAGTCTATAAAATGGTCCAACTGGGGTGCCTGGGTGCCTCAGTCAGTTGAGTGTCCAACTCCTGATTTTGGCTCAGGTCATGATCCCAGGGTTGTGAGATCAAGCCCAGGACTCCGCAGGCTGGGTGTAGAGCCTACTTAAGAGTCTCTCTCTCTCTCTCCTCTGCCCCTCCCCCTGCTCCCTTCCTCCTTCTCTCTTTCTCTCTCACTCTCAAATAAATAAATTAATTAAATGCTCCAAACTCTATGAAAACAATTCAGCCATACCTATCAAAAAAAGCACCACCCACTTTGTGATAAACCAGTGAGCTATACACTTAAGATTTCTGATTTCTCTATAACTATGTTACAATTCAAAAAAGAAAAAAAAAACTGTGTTCTTCTTTCTCACCACCGCCCCCACCAAATCTACGAATGACAAAGTACCACTGATGAGTTATTTAGACTTTATAAATCTGAGGACATGTCTGTAATACAGTGTGAAGTAAATAAAGGAAGTAAAGGAAGGTGCTATATCAGTTTTTCTATGGTGACCCCAGTCTCCCTTTTTTAAAAAAGGAAGAAAAATCCCTTAATTGTACAGTAATAAACCCTCAGGTTAAAAACAAAACAACACAAAAACAAATACACAGTGGTAGACAACAAATTGTTAACATTTGGGTGTAGGGGGAGATTGGAAGGGAGAGATTATTAAATTTTTCTATATACAGATAATTAACCACTGGTATTCTTTGGTCAAACAATTCTACTTCTAGGAGTTTATTCTAAAGACATAATCTTGCAAGCCTAAGATAAAATGTCCAGTGAAAATAGTAAATTGGAGTGCTAGGATACAAAAAAACTGATGTCTAAAGTTTCCTCAATGGGGAATTGGCCAAATTCTTTTTTAAATGATAAATGATATAATGCAGTATTAATATAGCTATAAAAGAGAGTAAGGTCATATAGGGTGTTATATGGTGACAGGGAAGAATGGTCAACATATACTAAAAGGATACTGGGAAACTAATCAAGTGATATTTTGGGAAGTGAGACCTGGGGTCAAAGGAAATTTTATATGTCTTTTATAACTTTCAGTACCAATCATACTATCTTTCAGTCTATGAACCATCTTTACAATTTTCTTAATGCTGACATGAAACTGATTTCTCAAACTCCTTTTTACTTTTTAGGCCATCTTAGATTTGCTTTAAAATGCCCTGGCAAAAAATAAGTTGGAGAAGAAAGATGAACTAAGAATAACATTAATTTTTAATATTATTCAAGGTTGAGTTGAATGGTACTCTTTATTTTTCTGTATGTTTGGGAATTTCCATAGCAAAATTTTTCACATAAAATCTTACAAAGAGCCCTGCTATGTAATAGCGATAAATGCAGAGTAAACACTATGTTAGGCCCTCCTTTAACCCGCTAGTGACTCCAAAGTCAAACTCTGGTGTTCCAAAGGACATTTAAAACACCACTGGTTACAATCACTATCATCACTATAATAATACAGAGAGCCTGCACAATTTGATGGATTCCTCCTTGCCTAACAAGGAAGACATACCCTAAAACAACAGATGTTCTCTCTGGATGGTGAATTTACCAATTTTTTTTTTCAGTAATGATATTCTGTAAATTTTCTTATAAAAAGAAAAGAATTTTTTTAATGTTCATAAAATGTAACATACTGTGCCATTAAATAATCCAAAAGGTTACTCCAAGCCTTCCCAGTAGCTTCAGAGTGCAGCAGGATATGCAACAAGAAATGATAAAACCCCAATGTTCATTAGAAAAGGGACAAAGACAATTGAGTTGCAACACCCACATCTGACCCACGGAAGCAGCTCAACAAAAGAACACCTGACATTAGGGGCCATATCATCCGCCTGGTCCTTTATCCTATTCTTAGCCTGCCCTGGAATGGAATCCAAGACTGTAAGACTGGAATCCCCTCTCCTTGAATAGGGAAGCAGGAAGAAGCAATGACAGAAATGGATTTTCCATCCCCTCAACAAACAAGTAATCGGTAAGGGATAGCTGTTACCTTCCTCTACTTCACAAAATCCTGTAGGCAGATAGAACTGTATTTTTAAGGATGAGGAAAATGACGTTTAGGGAAGTTAAGTAACTTGCCCTGTGTCACAGAGCTACTAAGCAGCAGGCAGAAGACTAGAACTGAGTTTGTCTGCTCCAGAGCCAGGACTCTTTCTACCAAGCTACAGCCCGTATCTAAAAAACATCCTTTCATCCCACGTTAAGTTCCAACTATAGTGTTCTTAAACCTCTGTAGCTCACTATCCATACTGAAGCTTAAGAAAAGAACCAAGAAAGGCAGCAGCCACGAAGTTGTACTGATTGTCCAGCACTAACCGTACTAGATAGAGCCTGGAAGGGAGGAGGTACTAAAACTTGATTCACATGATCCTTGCTGTCAATCCAGATCATCAGTTTTTGTCTTGAGAAAAGCTTATCGCTAATACTCTCTCCCCAGCTGAGAGCTTGCAAATGGCATTCCCAAGAAAATTTGTCAGTCCATTACTACCATTCTAGGCGTGTTAGCATTCAACTTTTAACACTAGAAATAAAGGAGAATTTGTTTCAACCTAAAAATGGCATTTGCCAAGTTACAGCATGGTGACAAAGGCACTGGCTTTGCAGTTAGTTATCCAGACCTACGTTCATAACCCAGTTCTGCCACTTTAAAAAATGTGTAACCTTAAGCAAGTCAATTCAGTTCAATAACTGCATATACCAAAAAGCGATCACGGATAACTTTTCCATAAGGATTAAATGAAATAATCTAGAACCTAGAGCCTGACACATAAAAAGAAGGTGGAAAATAAAGGATACACACTATTATTAACATTGGTATTACTCCCATGCCAGAATATCTTAGAGCCTTAGCAAAAAATTCTCCATGGTCTGAACAATCAACTGGCTCAATCTGGAGAGCTGAACCAACTGAGAAATTGATTCAGTTCAGCTTGTTCAGAGACATCCAGATATTCCAGTTCAACTGTTCTAAAAAAAAAAGTGCTTAGTCCTTGTTTAAACTGGTTCACATTTTTTTAAAAGCACATATACATTTGGATAACTTCATAGTTTATTACACACATTCTCTCTGTCTCACACTTTATTTGTAGTTTAGTCTGGATTTTCCTTAACAGTTCTGCTTACTACAACGCATTCCTTCGAAGCAGGGAACAAGTTTGTATTGTTCATCTTTATGTGGCCAGCACCCATATAGGCCTCGGCACATACCAAATGCTCAGTAAATTTCTCGAAGAAAAGCCATTCAGGAACCTCACTAGCTTTAAGATTCAGGAGGATTCATTTTGGCCACGGGAATGCAATTTTTTTTACCTACAAATATTTGGCAGGTTTTTCTTTTTTTATTTCCAAATAAACAATGGCTAAACAAGCCACACACCAGAAATCTCAGAAGTAAAGTTTTCACAAACATAACTAAGATGGAAAATTCCAGAAATAGTAGGATTCAAGCACAGAGGAAAGAACAATTTTGGAATCGGGCCGAGGTAGGGTTCAAATGCCAGCTCTACTACTTACAGCTATGTAGTATTAACTTGGGTCCAACAGCACGTATCACCTCTAAAACTCAGTTTCCACATGTGAAAAATGGGGAAAATAACACCTACCTCACCTGGTTGTCACAAAGCTAAAAATGTGAAGCGCCAAGTACTGTTGATGGTAAGCTGTCTTTATTTTTTTTTTTTAACAGTTTATTGAAGTAAAAGAGTGATTTTTATTTTTTTTACAGTCTTAGCAATCCCTTTTCCCTTCTCACCCACAGCAAGCAGAACCTGAAGGGACTGCATAATGCCTAAAGGTAACTATTATCTTTATTTCTGCTTTTCAGAAGGTACACTAATTCAGCCACACAGGCAGGCTAATGGGCTCAAGCTCCAACTGACAATGGGTCAGGTGTGGTAATTTTAAGAAAGACCCTGTCATGCAACTCCAGAGCCCAAGCAAAGTCAAGCAGGCTCTTTAGGTAACCTGTTCTCCTCTGAGGCTTTCTTACAATGGGCTCCCTGAGAGGTATGCAACGTCAGGCAAGAGTCATCTCTGTGATAAACCAAAGATGAAGCATAGAAGCTAACAGGCATTCTTTGAAAACCCAAGCCCAAATTAAATCAACTAAGCTGTAGCAATGTTTGGAGCCTGGAGAAAGAGAACAGGAACACTGGTGTTAAAACAGTAATACGTAAAACCAGTGAGTAGACAGGAAGGAAATCTAACATGTTCTTAAATATATGTTTACTTCCATTCACAAAAGAAACAAAACAGAGTAATGATTTGCTAATTCCAATCAGCTGAGTGCATATTTCATTCTACTGTGCTGCAGACTCTCAATTATATAATAAAGAAAACAAAAACCTAAATAAACACAATTCCTAATACATCTCTTAAAACAGTATTTGCTCCATTCACATTTCAGTAAATATCGTTCAGTATTCCACCATAGTTCAAGGTCTAATCAAGGCAAAGTTTACATTTTTTCTCTTAAATGATTTTCCCTGGGAGAGATAAGTCAAAGAACTTTGAACACATTTGGGCTTCCATTTAACAAGGTAAGAACCCCTATTTCCTCCCACACACCCCACCTCCAGAGAATTCACAATACTGATACTAAAATATATTGAATAATGTTTCCCACTGGTCAATTACTTTGAACTGAATGCAGTAAAAAGAATCTGCACTTCAATCTGCACTACAGTTCCTCGCCTACTTAAACTTCTGGAAAAAACTCACTCACCCCACTAACAACTAACTTTAAACATTCAAGTAATAAGCATTTCAGAAAAACACACTATCACTAAAACGCAAATATCCATTATTTAGCACCAAGGAGAGTCCATGCAACAACTTCTGCCACTTCAAGAACATTTTTGTCAAAGTTACACTGCATGCAGGGAAGCTGCTTTTCCAAAGATAAACACACATTACACTGGAGCCTCACTGAAATACCCAATCCCTGGACCCTAGGTGTTGTACCGCCTTTTTATGCAGACTCCTAAAACAACTGGATCTTGTACTGAATTTACTCTCTAGTTAATTGTGTTATTGAGGCTCCAGTACAGTTTTCGAAAGAAAGCAATTTGAATCAATAACCACACCAATGCTACTCAGAATGTTTGCTAATAAGTAAATAAAATACACAATCCCAATATGAAATTCTCCTCTTTCCTGGTTCCCCCACTCCATTTAGAGACTGTAAACATGAATAGAAAGATAACCTTGAGAACAGTAAAGTCATCCATGCCATCAATAATACCCCTCTAACTCATTTCCTCATTTTACAGTGTTTTCCTAAAACAGGGCAGTCTCCACAGGACACCAGGAATTTAATATCACTTTTTAAAGATATAATGAACTGTGTGGAATATGCAGTGATGAAAACTGAATATTGCTACTGAAATCATACTTAATTAAATACACGTTTTTCTCTAAAAAGAACTTCCCCAATAAAGCCACAATGCTTTCTGCCTTGGCTCCCTCAGAATCCATCCCAACAAGTGAGTGCAGTCAGGCCACACTCCTGCTAACCGTTTTTGTTCCTGAGCAACCCCCTCCCCACCCCCACCCCCCAAAAGTTTTACTTTTATCTGTGGAATTCTCTGCCAGCCTCGGCCTGGAAACCTGGGTGGACCCTGAGGACAGGTGTCAGATCTGGCCTTTGGGAAGTGGCCCAAACCAACAGTTATTGGCAGCATAAAGCTGTGACCTTTAATAAACTTCAATTTGGGATTTTACACAATTAGTAATTCCCTCCCTACTCCTTTTTTGAAGGAGGGAGAGAAAGCATGCCAAAAAGATGAGTTTCAAAATAGAAAAATCACCACTTTAATTATGAAACCCTCCCAACTCAACAAAGAACTATTAAAAGTAGCCAAATGGAAAATGTCAGGGTTTTGTGGGCACATGCACAACTATTAAACGTGAGAATCAGAACTTCAAGGTAGGGGAGGGGGGAGAGGGGAATAAAAGCAGGAGCAGAAAAAGAGGAGTAGAATTGGGCCCAGCCAAAGACCCATTTCCTCAGAGGGGCCCCTCCTGGTACTATCTCCTCCGTGCGGGGCACCCAGGCTGGAGAAAAGCAGAGGGTTACACAGAACATTTAGCAGACTTAACATTGGATTAAACACACTACTGCAAGTTTCAACAAATGTTCATGGCATACGTAAAAAACACATTTACAACAAGAAAGAAGAGAGGCACCTGGAGACATCTGACACTGGGCATGCTCTGCAGGCAACTCAGTGCGCACATGCTCTCTACCAGGTTGGCGCAGCCTAGCCACAAAGACCTTGGCACAGAACACTGCAGGATGACAAAAAGGAAGGAAGAGAAGAAGCAGTTAGAGGCCGCAACAAATCACTCCTTCACACAGGCAACTTGAATGTTAGTTGGGCGGGGGATGCACCCTTGGCAGTTTGGAGGTCAGGGATGGTGGGTCTAGACAACTTACTGAAACCCTGGGAGAGGGCCCACTTTCTGTCCTACAGAAAGGAGGTTTCTGCTGCCAACCACTAATTCCTCAGGACACAGTGAACAGAACCAAGAGGGAGAGAGAGAATGTTTAAATGAAAACCCACTAAAGGGAACTGTGAAAGTCTGCATGCACAAGATTAGTGGTAAGATTGGGACTATAACTTCATAAAAATAACGGTTTCTAGTTGGAGTCATATAATTATAACTGCCGTCATTACATCACCTACTATGTACCCAGGACTTTAAATGTGTTTTCTAATTCCCACACCACAGTAAAGAAATGGAGGCTCAGAGGTTAAACCATTTGCACAAGGAC
This sequence comes from Taxidea taxus jeffersonii, assembly GCA_003697995.1. Taxonomy (NCBI): domain Eukaryota; kingdom Metazoa; phylum Chordata; class Mammalia; order Carnivora; family Mustelidae; genus Taxidea; species Taxidea taxus. Next base: position 4,457 of record ML100384.1, on the reverse strand, counting down.
ATACAGCAAAGGAGGGGAGAGGCAGAATTTCAAACTTTCGTTGTCTGCTATTAAACCCCCATTAATTCTATAAGACCACGATGCTTCTATTATAAAAACTTTGATCATCTGAATTTTTAACAGAGTACAGTTTTGTACTTTCCTAAATAAAATCACAGGACACCTAGAGACACGAGGCAAAAGGAATAAGAAAGATGAGTGATAGATTGATAGATACAGGCAATAAAAGAGCTGATTTAAAAAATCTGATTTTTCAGTGACACCTACATCTCTGCCTTCCCAAAGAAAAAACTCTGGAATATGATGATTTTAATTTTAGACTTTGTTGACAAAGTTCATTTGACACAAGTAAGAACTTAAAGGCTTATTTCATTTACCCATTCCCATTCTCTTTTAAAATCTTGCTGGTCTTAATGGAATTAAGAAAAAAGAAAAAATATGAAAATGAACATATGCATTGTGGCTAGTATTTTTAAGACATTGGATTATTTATTATTCAATAAGTAATTTTTTCTGCAGATCTAAGGTCAATTAGTTTACTGCAAAAACAATAACCATGCAAAAAAAAATTTTTTTTAACTGAGGGTGGGTGTTTGGATTTAACCAAAATGCTTCTGAAGTTAGACTCAACATCATAAACTTGTTTATCCTAGCTATAATTAGGTTGGTCAGACATCCTCATTTTTCCTTGGACAGTCCAGGTTTACACTTGTTATCCCAGCATAGCTTTCATTCTCAAAAGCATTCTCATTTCGGAGACAAATTCTGTGGTCATCTCAATTATAATATAAACAAAGATAGCTATGCTCGAAATCAAATAGACCTGGGCTCCTATCCAGCATCTGTCACTTACCAGTTACATATCACCTATAATCTAACTAGAGTATTGACATTATTTATTTATTTATTCACTTGCATATTTTAAAGAAGGCTCCTCACCCAGCATGGAGCCCAGTGCAGAGCTTGAACTCACAACCCTAAGATTAAGACCTGATCTGATATCGAGTCAGATGCTTAACCAACTGAGTCACCCAAGCGCCCCCAAATATTGACATTATTTAGAAAAGGCATTTAAAGAAAATAAAACCAGGGAAATCAAATGGAATAAAAAAAATCAAGCACCTTTTTGGTAAAACCATACATTTCCAACATGTGTCTTTACTGCAAAGTTTACCACAGCCAACATAGAAATGTATCACTGACCATCCACGGTTCCATATTTTGTAACCCCAACACTTTTAAAGTGCTACAAAAGACGCTAAATAAATGTCTATATAATAATATAATAAAAACAGCTGCCATTTATCAAGCTCTTGTTATATGCTAGGCGGTTAACAGAGTAAACCCCCACAAAAACTGTTTTTTTCCCCACAAAAAACTCTTTTTAGAAAGGTATTATTCCATTTTACAGATGAGGAATCCAAGGATCAGCAAAGGAGTGCTTGATTTATTGAAATAGCAGCTTGTTCAGGAGCAAGAAAACAATGGCTAACTTGATAGTAAAATTAGGACTAGAAGTTAATCCTGCCTGACTCTAAATAAATCTGTTTTCTTTCCATTAAAACAAACACTCTACCCAGAGATATCTAGCAAATGCTTATTGAAAGATTACTCACATCAGTATGCACCAGAAGGATATGGGCAGAGAAAAGGCCCAGACACATTACATTCGTAGACATTGCTTACGTGGATTATTTTAAATTAAATAAATTCCCAACACCCCCATAGTTCAATTTTAAGTTTCCTTTCTGGAATCTTTGTAATTATCCAAATCACAGAATCACTCAGATCTGAGAACAAAATTTAAGGATTACACCTGGATTCAACAACTGATACCAAATTAACACCAAAGTTCACCTGCAAATGAATTTTCATTTATTCCACAGAACCAGTCAGGTTCCCTCTGCAAGATTTAATATGTATTTGACTCAAAGAGTAAAACTATGAAGGCATAGGAATACTATACCCTGATTAGATTATGCTAATGCTTTGGATCCAAAACTTCTTTTTAAAAAAAAGGACATATTTTCATATTTAATAAAACAAAGAATCATAAAGAACTGGAGGACAATTTAGTCTGCACCTGCACCCCTGATTTTAGAAGAAACTAAAGCCCAAAGAAGAAAAATAATGACCTTCACAAAGTTTCCTAACCATCTAATGACCTAATACTTACAAATATATGGAAAACAACTAAAAAGAAAATTTTCTGAAAACTTAATTTCAAAATATTAGCCATCTATTACGAATGTTTTTAAAGGCTTGATACTGAAATTGTATATTCAGGAAAAGGTAAGAACCCTCTCATGATCTAATTTCCAAGAATTCGTAATATCTATGAAAGACATTGTGGGGTACAGAGAGTGATGACAGTATTTATTAAAGGTATTAGAACTTCTTTACTTTCATACACAATTAAGAAACCAACCACAGTGTTGAAAAAAGTCTTTACACAATAGAAATACACGTATCTTTTAATAAGGATGTACCTGCTAGTCTAAGCAAGGCTCTCTTAAGTGTAATGGCCCAAGAAGATATTGTTCTAATTTGAAAATAATGGATAAAAATAAAAGTTCTGCATTTACCAACTAAGAGCATTAAAATGCAGCTAGGGCCACAGTAGTAACTGATTCTTGGAGCTTCTAATTTTAAATTTAGGGGCCTCACTGGAAACCTATGTTGAGTCGTGGAATAACTATTATCTATCATTCTTTAACAGAGTAATATAAAGATTTCTTCATATTAGCTATCTTCGCAAGGTAGACTAGTTTTTGTCTCTCCTTTTTCTTTTTTTATGTCTCTCTTTAAACTTGAACACTATCTCATTATTAAAATATGTTTCAAAAACTTACCCTCACACTGTGGGTATTTATCAATTTTAACAAATGCTTATTGACCTACTTATTAAGCCAACAACAATACAAACTAAGCCTCTTTCCTCTTGAGACTTCAGCCTCAAGCTCAAGAGAAACCCACAGGGGTCACAATGGGGACACTTGAGAGGCCTCCCAGGGGTAGAAAATCCCCAAGAAATGTTTGCTCTGATTTCACATTTAGCTACTTGTAATGACTAATATTCTAATTTAGAGTTATTCATAAGGCATAAGAAATGCTTCACACAGGGTTCTAATATTAACAGCAAATACCCAATTAGAATGATTATATTTGCAGGTTCTATAGCCAAAGAAAATAGCATTAGTCAAGGAAACTGATATTGTTTATTAATTCTGTCATACCCACTGTACAATCAAAAACCAAAATCAGAGCCACCATGCTGAGAAACACTGTAAGTCAGTAAAGACAAGAACAATAGCTTTTGGCATTTTTCAAAAGCAAAAAGTTATTAAAAGAGGTAGGAGAGAAATGTCCTAGGCTCTCCTCCTATTGCCATAGGAACCACAAATCAAAAGGAAAAAGTGGTTGCAGGCACCTTGTCTTCTAATTGGCTGGCTTGAAGGAGAACTCACAAAAGCTAACTTTGGTCTGTTTCTAGATGGGATTGTTCTGAATATCCTGCCCTGATTCCTTCTCAAAGAGGCAATTCTTTTAAAAGCTAGCCAAAGAGGTATTTTATGTCAATCTCTCTCTAACATCACTCTGATTCAGAAATATGCCTTATTTTCTATATATTTACATGTATAAATTTAGGGGTTTCCTATAAATCCCCTCATTTTTTTCCTTTAAACCACCTCCCACAGAATCATTACCAGACTCATCTAACTCTTGTCATCATGTTTGAGATAACTAAGAGGCTTAAATACTATTCCATTCAATAAACAGCTTACTGGAACTTACATCTGCAGACAGAAAAGCAATTAAGACATTCTCTCTTGTCCAGGAGTTCATAGGAGGGAATTTTGAGAATGTGCAGTGTAAAACACACACACACACACACACACACACACACACACACACACACACACA
>RCUC01124800.1:0-44026 GCA_003697995.1 Taxidea taxus jeffersonii | reverse complement strand
TTGGCGTTGTTCCTAGGAAGAAGTTGCTGCGGCTGAGGTCGAAGAGGTTGCTGCCTGTGTTCTCCTCAAGGATTTTGATGGATTCCTTTCTCACGTTGAGGTCCTTCATCCATTTTGAGTCTATTTTCGTGTGTGGTGTAAGGAAATGGTCCAATTTCATTTTTCTGCATGTGGCTGTCCAATTTTCCCAACACCATTTGTTGAAGAGGCTGTCTTTTTTCCATTGGATGTTCTTTCCTGCTTTGTCGAAGATTAGTTGACCATAGAGTTGAGGGTCTATTTCTGGGCTCTCTATTCTGTTCCATTGATCTATGTGTCTGTTTTTGTGCCAGTACCATACTGTCTTGATGATGACAGCTTTGTAGTAGAGCTTGAAGTCTGGAATTGTGATGCCACCAACTTTGGTTTTCTTTTTCAATATTCCTTTGGCTATTCGAGGTCTTTTCTGGTTCCATATAAATTTTAGGATTATTTGTTCCATTTCTTTGAAAAAATTGGATGGGATTTTGATAGGCATTGCATTAAATGTGTAGATAGCTTTAGGTAGCATAGACATTTTCACAATATTTATTCTTCCAATCCATGAGCATGGAACATTTTTCCATTTCTTTGTGTCTTCCTCAATTTCTTTCATGAGTACTTTATAGTTCTCTGAGTATAGATTCTTTGCCTCTTTGGTTAGGTTTATTCCTAGGTATCTTATGGTTTTGGGTGTAATTGTAAATGGGATTGACTCCTTAATTTCTCTTTCTTCTGTCTTGTTGTTGGTGTAAAGAAATGCAACTGATTTCTGTGCATTGATTTTATATCCTGACACTTTACTGAATTCCTGTACAAGCTCTAGCAGTTTTGGAGTGGAGCCTTTTGGGTTTTCCACATATAGTATCATATCATCTGCAAAGAGCGATAGTTTGACTTCTTCTTTGCCGATTTGGATGCCTTTAATTTCTTTTTGTTGTCTGATTGCTGAGGCTAGGACTTCTAGTACTATGTTGAATAGCAGTGGTGATAGTGGACATCCCTGCCGTGTTCCTGACCTTAACGGAAAAGCTCTCAGTTTTTCTCCATTGAGAATGATACTTGCCGTGGGTTTTTCATAGATGGCTTTGATAATATTGAGGTATGTGCCTTCTATCCCTACACTTTGAAGAGTTTTGATTAGGAAGGGATGTTGCACTTTTATCAAATGCTTTTTCAGCATCTATTGAGAGTATCATATGGTTCTTGTTCTTTCTTTTGTTGATGTACTGTATCACATTGATTGATTTGCGGATGTTGAACCAACCCTGCTGCCCTGGAATAAATCCCACTTGGTCGTGGTGAATAATCCTTTTAATGTACTGTTGGATCCTATTGGCTAGTATTTTGGTGAGAATTTTCGCATCTGTGTTCATCAAGGATATTGGTCTGTAATTCTCTTTTTTGATGGGATCCTTGTCTCGTTTGGGGATCAAGGTGATGCTGGCCTCATAAAATGAGTTTGGAAGTTTTCCTTCCATTTCTATTTTTTGGAACAGTTTCAGGAGAATAGGAATTAATTCTTCTTTAAATGTTTGGTAGAATTCCCCTGGGAAGCCATCTGGCCCTGGGCTTTTGTTTGTTGGGAGATTTTGGATGACTGTTTCAATCTCCTTACTGGTGATGGGCCTATTCAGGTTTTCTATTTCTTCCTGGTTCAGTTTTGGCAGTTTATATGTCTCTAGGAAAGCATCCATTTCTTCCAGATTGTCGAATTTGTTGGCATAGAGTTGTTCATAATATGTTCTTATGATTGTTTGTATTTCTTTGGTGTTGGTTGTGATCTCTCCTCTTACATTCATGATTTTATTTATTTGGGTCCTTTCTCTTTTCTTTTGGATAAGTCTGGCCAGGGGTTTATCAATCTTATTAATTCTTTCAAAGAACCAGCTCCTAGTTTCATTGATTTGTTCTATTGTTTTTTTGGTTTCTATTTCATTGATTTCTGCTTTGATCTTTATTATTTCTCTTCTCCTGCTGGGTTTAGGCTTTCTTTGTTGCTCTCTCTCGAGTTCCTTAAGGTGTAGGGTTAGGTTGTGTATTTGAGACCTTTCCTGTTTCTTGAGATAGGCTTGTATCGCTATATATTTTCCTCTCAGGACTGCCTTTGCTGTATCCCACAGATTTTGGACCGTTGTGTTTTCATTATCATTTGTTTCCATGGTTTTTTTCAATTCTTCTTTAATTTCCTGGTTGACCCATTCATTTTTTAGGAGGATGCTGTTGAGCCTCCATGTATTTGTGCTTTTTCCACATTTCCTCTTGTGATTGAGTTCTAGCTTTAGAGCATTGTGGTCTGAAAATATGCAGGGAATGATCCCAATCTTTTGATACCTGTTGAGACCTGATTTATGACCCAGGATGTGATCTATTCTGGAGAATGTTCCATGGGCACTAGAGAAGAACGTGTATTCTGTTGCTTTGGGGTAGAATGTTCTGAATATATCTGTGATGTCCATCTCATCCAGTGTGTCATTTAAGACCTTTATTTCCTTGTTGATCTTTTGCTTGGATGATCTGTCCATTTCAGTGAGGGGTGTATTAAAGTCTCCAACTATTATTGTATTCTTGTCAATGTGTTTCTTTGATTTTGTTATTAATTGGTTTATATAGTTGGCTGCTCCCATGTTAGGGGCATAGATATTTAAAATTGTTAGATCTTCTTGTTGGACAGACCCTTTGAGTATGATGAAGTGTCCTTCCTCATCTCTTATTATAGTCTTTGGCTTACAATCTAATTGATCTGATATAAGGATTGCCACCCCAGCTTTCTTCTGATGTCCATTAGCATGGTAAATTGTTTTCCACCCCCTCACTTTCAATCTGGAGGTGTCTTCAGGTCTAAGATGAGTTTCTTGTAGGCAGCATATGGATGGGTTTTGTTTTTTTATCCATTCTGAAACCCTGTGTCTTTTGATTGGGGCATTTAGCCCATTTACATTCAGGGTAACTATTGAGAGATATGAGTTTAGTGCCATTGTATTGCCTGTATGGTGATTGTTACTGTATAATGTCTCTGTTCCTTTCTGGTAATACTTTTAGGGTCTCTCCTTGCTTAGAGGACCCCTTTCAATATTTCCTGTAGAGCTGGTTTGGTGTTTACAAACTCTTTCAGTTTTTGTTTGTCCTGGAAGCTTTTAATCTCTCCTTCTATTTTCAATGATAACCTAGCTGGATAAAGTATTCTTGGCTGCATGTTTTTCTCATTTAGTGCTCTGAATATATCATGCCAGTTCTTTCTGGCCTGCCAGGTCTCTGTGGATAAGTCTCCTGCCAATCTAATATTTTTACCATTGTATGTTACAGACTTCTTGTCCCATGCTGCTTTCAGGATTTTCTCTTTGTCGCTAAGACTTGTAAATTTTACTATTAGGTGGCGGGGTGTGGGTCGATTCCTATTGATTTTGAGAGGTGTTCTCTGGGCCTCCTGGATTTTGATGCTTGTTCCCCTTGCTATATTAGGGAAATTCTCTACAATAATCCTCTCCAGTATACCTTCTGCTCCTATTTCTCTTTCTTCTTCTTCTGGAATCCCAATTATTCTAATGTTGTTTCGTCTTATGGCATCACTTATCTCTCGAATTCTCCCCTCGTGGTCCAGTAGTTGATTGTCTCTCTTTTGGTCTGCTTCATTATTCCCTGCCATTTGGTCTTCTATATCACTAATTCTGTCTTCTGCCTCATTTATCCTAGCAGTAAGAGCCTCCATTTTTGATTGCACCTCATTAATAGCTTTTTTAATTTCAACTTGATTAGACTTTATTTCTTTTATTTCTCCAGAAAGGGTTTTTATTTCTCCTGACAGGGTTTCTCTAATATCTTCCATGCCTTTTTCGAGCCCGGCTAGAACCTTGAGAATCGTCATCCTGAATTCCAGATCTGACATATTACCAATGTCTGTATTGATTAGGTCCCTAGCCTTCGGTCCTGTCTCCTGCTCTTTTTTTTGTGGTGAGTTTTTCCGCCTTGTCATTTTGTCCAGATAAGAATCTGCTGTTCTCCTTGTTAAGTGAACTTGGTCTTGGCTGTATTTCTTTGATCTTCTGGGGGAGGGGCCTGTTGTAGTGATTCTCAGGTGTCTTTGCCCCAGGCGGAGTTGCACCGCCCTTACCAGAGGCCGGGCTAAGTAATCCTCTCAGGTTTGCTTTCAGGAGCTTTTGTTCCCTGAATGCGCTTTCTGTAGAGTTCTGGAGGACGGGAATGACAATGGCGGCCTCCCAATCTCCGGTTCAGAGGAGCCGAGAGCTAGGGGCCCCAGTCTTCAGTGCGCCTTCAGAGAAAAGCGTTTAATCCCTCCAGTCTCCCTAGCCCACGTTTGCGCCGGAGAGTGCGCACGCGCGTCCGCCCGCAGACCGCGCGCGCCCGCAGACCGCGCTCAGAGAAAATCGTGCGTAAGCGGTCCCGTCTCACTGGCTTCTGGGAGCGCTCCGAGCTCACCCAGCCTGTGACCAAGCGTCTCTGTCTCTGGCAGAGTCCCACCTGGAGTCTCCGGACCCCGTAGATCCCTGAGCTCTCCCGGGTCGGAGTCTCCCCGGATCTTGTGGGGACCCCTCGCACAGAGCACCGGCCAGTGCCACAGAGCACCGGTCTGTGTCACAGACCACTAGGAAATCTCAGCTCTGTCTCCGCAGCCGACTTCCCCGCTCTAATACCTGTGAGCTCTGCGACACTCAGACACCCCCGATCCTTCTGTGACCTCGTGGGACCTGAGTCCACGTTGTCCCCGTGAGGTCTTCACCCCAGTTTAGCCTCTGGAGTGATGTCCCTCCGTGGAGCCGACTTTTAAAAGTTCTGATTTTGTGCTCCGCTGCTTGCCGGGAGCCGGCCCCTCCCCCTGGGGTCTATCTTCCCGTCGCGTTGGATTCACTTCTCCGCTGGTCCTACCTTTCAGAAAGTGGTCGATTTTCTGTTCCTAGAATTGTTTTTCTTCTCTTCGATCTCCTGTTGGATTTGTAGGTGTCGGAATGGTTTGATAGGCTATCTAGCTGATCTCCTGCTGGCTGATGTCGTCTCAGCCTCCTACTTCCGCATTTCACCTTTATTATCTGTTCCTTAAATTATTTATTGCGATCTTATCATATACTTATTTAAGTAGTATGTCATAAGATTCTCCCTGACTCTTCCTGTTTTGAACACATTTCTGTTCACCGTATCTACACCAGTCACGCTTTGCTACATTTCAGTCAAATCCTTTATCAGCCTTTGTCTATTGGGTAAGAAGCTGATCCTGATGCTGGTCCCATCCATGGCTTCCTCCCACCCTCCAGCAATGTCGGTTCTTCTCTGCCTTCTCTAGGCTGTCCCATCCTTCTCCATGTGAGAAATGAGGACAGGTGGATTCTCAGTGCCCCTTCATATGTTAAGACTTTGCTCAGAGCCATGAAATAAGAAAGGCCTGAAGAGACAAGGTGATTTCATTAAGTTCATGCATTCATTTATCCAGGAGAGTTCTCCAAGATTTCACATAGAGATTTTTTTTTTCTTCTTTTTTTTAAGATTTTTATTTATTTATTAGTTAGAGAGAGAGAGAGAGCGAGCACAGGCAGACAGAGAGGCAGGCAGAGGCAGAGGGAGAAGCAGGCTCCCTGCCGAGCAAGGAGCCCGATGTGGGACTCGATCCCAGGACGCTGGGATCATGACCTGAGCCGAAGGCAGCCGCTTAACCAACTGAGCCACCCAGGCGTCCCTCACATAGAGATTTTTTTACCCTTACTTTTTAATGTACTTGGGTATTTGGTATTTGAGCTTTTGGAAGATTAAAGTTAGCAAATTCAGAGGGTGGTTTATCAATTATGAATGTGGTTTGGTCCACATATCAAACTCCGACTAACCGTGAATTAAATCAGTAGGGTTTATTCATTGCTGTATACTCAGAAACACAGAGACGGGCAGACCAGATCTATCCCAGATCTACTCTTAGCTTTGCAGGTTGTCTGGGGAAAGGAGCAGTTTCAGTTGGTCTGGACCCTGCTCCTCTGAATCACATTATGCTTCTCTTGGTGCAGAAATTGGGGGAATGGACGTCAGAGAAGCAGCTAGCCCGGCCGGCTGTGGGCTGTTTTCAACACTAACAAGTGGTAGCTGACATTCCACCTTCAAAAGGGAAAACAGCAAAACTGAAGATAGCCCAGGGTACTTTAAAGAAAACGTCAAAGCAGAACAAAGTAGGGTTGAACAATTCACTGTAGCCCTATATCATAGCATTATTGTCCTTCTTGTTGATGCAGTGTAATCATTAATGTTTACCCTAGTGATCTGAGTCACTGAGAAAAGATTTATTAATAGAATAGGATATAATGCATTTTAGAAAAATTTTCTCTCTTAAAAATTTTTCTTCTTATGGAGCACATGGGTGGCTCAGTCGTTTAAGCATCTGCCTTCGGCTCAGGTCCTGATCCCAGGGTCCTGGGATCAAGCCCAGAATCAGGCTCCCTGCTCAGCGGGGAGCTTGTTTCTCCCTCTCCCACTCCCCCTGCTTCTGTTCCCTCTCTTGCTGTGTCTCTCTGTCAAATAAATTTTAAAAAATCTTTAAAAACAAATAAAAAATAAAAATAAAAACTTTTCTTCTTTAAGAGTTACATATTCTCTCTGGAAAACTTGATTTATCTGGACAGTGCCTGTGGTTGTGAATGTCCCAGGAAGCCACTGTTTACTTCCTAATGGGTTTTGTTAAACTCTCAAGTTCACAAGCTACTGAAGCGGTACTAACCATTTCCTGTCACAGGGTAGTTCTCAGGGTTGGCCAGCCATGAAGATTGCCTGTGGCACTTTCTGACAGTGCTGATGCCTAGGCCCTCCCGCCAAGGTTTTGGTTCTCTCTGCCTCCTGTGGATCTCTGGCTTCTCCCTGTCACAAAGCTCAGCAGGAAATGTGAAGCAACAGAGTATCCTATTAAAGTTGTTGTGCTTTATCACTTGCCAGAGTATATTTTGACTTCTGGGAGACTAGGAAATGTCTCTGATTTTACAGGATGTGTTGAGTAAAGCATCCTGTTTGTTTTTAAGTTGAGTATCTTTCTGTGGGAGGAGCTCTGGTGCTTAAACAAATTCTTATGTAACAAAGTAAATGACGAGATTTTGAAAGAGTTCCTGCCATCTAACAGTGACAAGAAAGATTCTATGTCGTTATTTAGGGGTACCCTGGATTCTTTTCTGAAGCAGTAATTGACTCTGACAAGCATGCTTTTACAAGGTAACGTGGATAAAGTCTGGGTCACTGCCAGCCTGAATGACTTTGTCTCTTGTGGACAACATCATTCATGGAGTGTCATCGCGGTAGTCTTCCCATGGTGATTTTAAAGTGTGTTTTCCTCTTCTTCATACCTCCTCTAGGGTTCTGATCCCACTGCATTCTCTGTTCTTACCCAAGCCATCACTGGTCAGGTAGGTTTTGTGGATGTGGAATTTTGCACTACCTGTGGAGAGAAGGGAGCAAGTAAAAGATGTTCCGTCTGCAAGATGGTAAGAATGAAGTTCCTTGAAGTTCTTCAGTATGGTTTAGATTTCATATCCAGTTTGATAATTGACTTGTAATATTCTCTAAATAAAATGGTTGACGTTAGTTTTCTAATACATTCTAATATAGCATAAATTCTAATTCTGCACATCTAATAATTAAAAGTAATTTTGAAAGAGCAGTATGGGATAAATGTTCGGCATAGTTCTTTGCCATATCTTCCAGGCTGCCCCAGCATCTGGGTAGACCGCTTCCAAGAAAGAAGGAATATGAGTGAATGAATGAGAGAAAGATTATCCGTAACAGATGGACTGTTGGAGATATCAGAGCCTAGAACAGGACAGTTCATAAATACGCCATCTTAAATATTCTGATGGTGACTTGAACTACAGTCTCTTCATCATCTCTTGTAGACCTCTGGCTCCCTTGTGACTACCACTGATCTTTAAGCTCTTCTGAACTCCACCTCCCATTTCTGCCGGCATGATCTTTATAAAGGGCCTATCTTCTCCTCACAGATATTATCCATAAGCATTCATCTGTACAGTCACTTTACTCTCTAAGTTATATTGATTTATTTAATTATATTAATCTCCTGTTTTCAAGTTTGGAATTCTTCAGCGTATTAATAATAGCCATCACATTTTGTTTTGACTTACTTCTGCAGCTTCATTTTCCTTCAATTACTTAACTTCTTTGAACTTCAGCTTCCTTGTACATGAAATGGGGTTAGCGTTGTGAGAATTCATTCATTGAGACCCACCTACGTGGGTTAACCTTTGCTGCATGTAAAACACTTCTAACAACAATCATTTGCTAATTTCCCATGTTGGCAGCTAGCTGGGATTAGCCGGGGCACTTTTTCTCCCTGTGTCTCTTATCCTCCTTGGACGAGCAGGCCAGCTGAGCCGTTCTAGTAATGACAGTAGAGGTAAAAGGGCACGAGTAGAGAAACACAAGGTCCCTCGTAGTTTAGTCTTGAAATTGTCGTATTCTCATATACCTTCAGCCAAAACAAGTCACACGGCCAAACTTAGGGTGTTTGGCCTCTTCTTCCCATCAGTGAAAAGAACTTTGAAATCCCATGAGGAAGTATACACATGAAGGGAAGAATATAGAATCGGGACCAGTGAAACAGTCTACAATACGTGTCCTCCCTATGTAAGGGTTTAGCACCATGCTTGGCATATAATCTTGCAGAAGTCTCAACTCCATTTACAGAAACTCCTCACTGTCCTTGAACATATAATTCACTTCCCTTCTTGCATTTTTGTACAAGATAATCTCTGCTTGGAATGCTTCTTGCCCATTTCTCTGTTGACTGACTCTGTTCATACAGAGTGAGTCACTGCTTTCTTTGTGCTCCTGTTGCTGTTACAACCTGTATTAGGATGTGAGTCATGATGGGTATCTGCCTCCTTCCATGCCATTCCATCCAGCTCTTTCTCAAGTTTAGTTCCCTCTGAGGTGGCTCTATCGTCCTTGTCATTATACAATCCTGACACATAGTAGGTTCTTCATAAATCATTTGTTAAGGTCTTTGGTAGACCACTTAATATATATCTATTGTAAAGTATAAGTTAAAAATTACAAATATAAATCAGTGGCCATCATGGTTTTAAAAAGAAGGCATAGGGGCACCTGGGTGGCACAGTTCATTGTGTGTCTGACTCTTGGTTTTGGCTCAGGTTGTCATCTCAAGATCATGGAATCAAGCCCTGTGTTGGGCTCCACACTCAGTGCAGATTCTGCTTGGGACTCTGTCTTCCTCTGCCCGCTCCCATCGCCGCCCCCCCAGCTCTCATTTGCTCTCTCTCTCAAAATAAATAAATCTTTGCAAAAATAAAGGAAAGCAAAGGAAACACATTTTTTACAGCATAGCTCTTGGTTTAATGTCATAGTTGGAATATCATGCAGTCCCAGCTCTTGAAATGAAGTAAACTTACAATTGTTTCCAGGTTATATATTGTGATCAGACCTGCCAGAAAACACACTGGTTTGCACATAAGAAAATCTGTAAGGATCTAAAGGACATTTATGAAAAACAACAATTGGAAGCTGCCAAAGAAAAGAGTGAAGAGGAAAACAGTATGTATATACAAAGCGAGCTCATACTGCTTCTCATTGGGAAGAGGAATGATATTATTAATGACATTAACACAGGCACCAAGGAACTGAGTCTTCTCTGGGGACCAAGGATACTTGGACTTGACCGATATAAGAATCACATTTCAGTGTGTCCCTCTTTGGGGTTGTTGGGATAATGTATGGAATATGGTTAGCCTAGAAGTCCCTGGAAGACAGAAGCTATAGAATTCTAAGGCATATAGTTTATTCTGTATTCTACATTCTGACTCACAGGAATGCCCTGCAATGATGGGACTCTAAATGAGTGTTCACTTATACTCGGCTCACAAGGGATATTAAGGCCTTTGACTAAGGAAATAATTAAATTTCCCCTAATGGCTACCCAAAGATTTTAAGGTTGGGAGCCTTTAGTTTTTTCAATTAAAATACAAAGCTGTAGGTGAAATTACAAAGTAAATTTTATAAATTACAGATTAGATTGTAGCTCTAATGTACAGATTAGGTTTCTCTAAGTTTCTAGGCATTGAATTCCATATTACTTTTTCTCTCCCTCCCTCATGAGGTATATGACTCATTTTCATCAGAAACAGTGAGTTGCTCTAGCAGTGATTCCCAGACTGCAGTGGAAACCACCTCCAGGCTTGCGTCCCCCCGCAGAGAATATATTGTACGCTTTGTGGAGTGCATCTAGCTTGAAAAGGTTGCCCGGCTGACTTATAGCAAAGCACTTCCACCCCTACCCCTCAGTAGACTGCATTGCCTTCACCGCCTGCTTGAGAAACACTAGGAGTAGCATTGAACAATTCGTACAAAATTTATATAAATAAATGGTTCAGAGAATCGTCAGGCTTTCTGACTGCCATGCCTTCTCCTATTTTCCGGACCCAGCTTTTGTATCCTGCATGCTGAGGGCAGAGGCTGACAGCTGGTCCTGTTACCTAATAAGGGAGAGAGTAAGATGGTCAGGAGAGAGGGAGTTCCCGGCTGGTAAGCATCAGCAGGGGCTGCCCACTTTTTGAAGTGTCACAGGCACCTTTATTCATCGGTGTAGGCTTTCTTACCCCCCACTTCACAGGTAAGGAAAGTACCCTGAGCAGGCACTAACCTACCCAAAGAACTCAAGCTCCCTCATGGCAAAGCTCTCTTCGAAGGCAGGTCCTAGACAAGCACTTCAGAGATTTCTAGGCTTGGCTGTGGAGCCAGAGGCTTGAGTCCAAATCCTGGTTCTGCTGCTGTCCTGACTGTGAAACTCTGAGGATGTCACCAAGCCCGTCTCTTCTCAGTTTCCCCATGTGTAAAAATCATGACAATAATGATAATAGGGATCATTTACCTCATGTGGCTGTTGTGAGGATTCAGTAATTTAATATACGGAAAGCATTCAGACAATAGACTGACACGTGATAGGAACAGCAAAATGACCTTTTCTCTCTCCCTCTTTTTTTTTTTAATCAGATGGCAGACTTGATGTCAATTCTAATTGTGTTCATGAAGAGCAGCCAGAGGCTAATGCAGGAATCTCCCAAGAGACTTGTCAGCCTAAGGAGTCTGTGGAAGGGGAGAAAGAATGTTCTCCAAGTGGAGCGGGGTTGGAAGGCTTCCAGGACTCTCCTGCAGGCCCGCAGGAATCTGAGGAGTGAAGGGCAGAGCGGGGCCGCACGGATGGTTCACGCCCTGGCAGGTAGCCAGAGAGCTCATGTGACTGTGTCCTCACTGCCTCAGGACACCTGCATGGCACCATGGCGGGAGTCCATGTTTCCTAGAATAGATGCCTTCAAGCAAAGCTCTGTCTACCATGTTCTAAGTTCCTGGTGATTTCTGTATTGTGATCAGACAGTTCCTCCAAGGGAAAAATGTGTGTTTCAAAGTATCGCAGAAATATTTTGACTCCCTTTCTGAGGCCAGCTTCTCAGCAGTTGTTCTCAAAACAAAGAAATCCCCTTCAAGAAGAAATGTAGGCTCTGGGGAACAAAGGGGCAAGCAGAACAGGCGTTGGAGAAAGATTTTTCAGGAAAGAAGACTTTTCTAGCCACAGAGATGGATAGTTAAACAAGTCATAACTTATATGTGAATAAGATGCACATAAATAGCATTTATAATAGTGAAGTCCTAGTTACTTAGATGCAGCGAAATGAAGAAAAGGTGTACATTACAGGGTCTGTCACAGTTCAGTTCATTGTAGTTTTGTATAGAAACAATTTTGAGCAGTCTGAACTTTATATAGTTCCTGCAGTGATATTTTATCTACAGCATTTGTACCTTGAAATATGTCAGAACAAAGGCATAGCCACAATTATCTCAGCATGTGCATTAAAAAGGGTGTCTCATGAAATTTCTGATTAAATAATGGCTAAACATCGTGTGTCCCCAGTTATAAAACCGATTCATGTGCCATATTCTACTTCAAAGGCTTTTTTCTTTCTGTAAGCTTTTCACGGGGCTCTTCCTGCCCAGAAACTGATTTATAACTGTCACTTTTAGAATATGCTGCCACCACTGTTCAGCACATGCCATGCGGAAGCCGGGCTAGGGCCTGATCGCCGAAGACAGCGCTGTGTTTCAGAGTTTCTTGTAATGATTGTACAATAAATCATGCCTACTGATACAACCAACGCCACATCTTGTTTCCTGGTTTATTGCTGTTGAGGGATGGCAAAAACTAGAGAAATATTAGAGAACCGACATTTTAGGAAATTAAGCAAATGCTAGAGAGCAGAGTAAGAAGCGTGTTCATGAGTACTCCTACAAATCAGAATGACTCCAGTTCCCACCTCACTTCGCTGATCAAGATTCTTCCCTGGTGCTGGTTCTCCCTTCCCTCACTCATTGACTTTTCTCCCAATCCCAGCACTACACCTGTGTGCCCTCTGGCACACTGTTCCATGAAGACTTCTTGTGAGTGAATTCAGTGCGAAGGGTTAGCCGGGTGGGAATTCAGCAGGCAGATTGCCCCTAAACTTGTCAGTCGTGACAAGCCTCTCAAGGAACCTCATCGACACACTGAGAAACATCCCTCTTTGACTAGTAAAGTCATCCTCCTAGGCTGCCCTTTCCCACGGGTGTTTTTATGTGCATTATCTGATTTTTAATTGCCTTTTTTGGTATGTGTGTTACCGCCATTTTGTGTTATCATTATGATGCCTGTCTTCAAATACATAGAGAACTATGTAAAAGCAGGAGGAAATAGGAAAACCGAGAGATGTGGCAATGGAGAGGAACTTTTTCCCTTCGTTGAAGTGAATGTTGACAGGAATCAGAATCTAGCATGGCTATAACTGCCAGTGGACGAAGAGGGCTTCAGGTATAAGCCATGTCAGTGTTACAATTTTCCATGATGTATTTTGGGGAAGAGGGGGTTGGGAAATGGAGTTTAAGAGACAATGGGGTTGGTTCTGATTATAATCCCTTCCTTTGTCATATATAATCTCAAATTGATATTTCCATTATAATATCATCAAAATAGGTGGTTCATTTTGTTTTTAGCCATGTTGAATTATTTTCAATATGCTATCAAGAAACTTCTTGGGGCACCTGGGTGGCTCAGTCAGTTAAACATCTGCCTTTGATTCAGGTCATGATCCCAGGGTCCTGGGATGGAGCCCCGCATTAGGCTCCCAGCTCATCAGGGACTCTGTTTCTCTCTCTCCTTTTGCCCCTCCCCCCACTGTTCATACACTCTTGCTCTCAAATAAATAAATAAAATCCTTAAAAAATAGATAATCTGAAAACTTCTGCTTCTGGAAGCAGAACAGACATACTTTTCTCTATTCCTTCTGTTAGGTAAAACTACAATCCTTGGGCATTATATATCAAACAAACCTAAGAAGACTCTGTAAGATGGAAAAAGAATGAAGCAAATCTTTTTCTCCATATAAATGAAGACCTATTTCCATTAGTTCTTTAAAAAGGAGAATAAGTAAAATTTGCTAGCCATGTTTTTACAATTGGAATAATGTTTTCATCCTTTTCAGTGATTGTGGGATTCAAAATAAAATATCGGGCTACACATTCTTTTATAATTCTTTTAGTTGTTAGCTGGGGCACTATAATATCCAATTTACTCCAATCGAATTCAAAATTAGTAATGCCTATGCCACTTATGGGCCCGCTTAAATCTGATCCCAAATGTACTGTTTCTGTCATGAAATAGGTTGCTGCTCTGCTCACCGAACATTATTGCTTCGTGGGGCTGACAGTACTCAGCTCATGATGAGTAACTTCAGTCAAAGTTACTTGGTGTTCGTTGGTCAGGCTCTTAGTGTTAGGGTGAATGCAGTAGCCTGTCCCAAACTTCTCTTCCAAAAATGACCAGTTCTCTGATGAAGATGGCCATATTCAAGAACCTTTTGAGACTGCATCAGGACTGTCTTAGATTTTGTGAGACTCCACAAAGTCTCCTTACCTACCACAAATACTTCTAGCACCATGGATTGTACTGAGTTATTCTATTCGTTATCTATTGCTGTGTAAGAAGTTACCCCAAAAATGTATCAGCTTGAAGCATCCATAAGCATTATCTCACATAAGCATTATCTCACGTAATTTTTGCAGGCCAGAAACACAGGAGCAGCTCAACTCGGTGATCCTGGCTTGGGGTTTCTCGGGAGGGTGCGGAGCAGCTTTTGGCCAGAAGTTCATTCACCTGAAAGTTTGACAAGATCTAGGATGTGCTGGCAAAACAGCTCCCTTATAAGGTTGTAGCGACAGGCCTTAGTCCCTTATTGGATTTTTGGAAAGTGGCCTCAGTTCCTCACCGATGAGCCCCTCCAGAGGACTGCCTAAATGTCCTCACAACATGGTAGCTGGCTTCTTGCAGAATAAGTGATCTAGAAGAGAGAACCAGAGAACATTTCGATCCTTTCTGTGACCAAATCTGGGAAGCCCCACACTATCACGTTCGTCTCGAGCCACAACATCCACATCGATGCTCAGCTCTCTGCCTTTTCTTGGCCCCTGTCAGATCATGCCTGAATTTTCAGACCCTGGCTTTGTACAGAATCGGAAGTGCCCACATGTAAAAGGAAGTTACAGATTCTCAGGGACAGTTCATTGTTCCCTATAGGGCTTCCATCCCTTGTCTGTTTGATTTCAGCCCCACTTGTCCAGTGTGTGTCTTTTCTGTCTCTGTTACTCTGTGGTGGTGGTGGTCGAAGCACAGTCAGACAGAAGGAAAGGTCACTCTGCTTTTTATAAGGTTGTTGTTGTTTTTAAGATTTTAAAATTTATTTGCCACAGAGAGAGATCACAAGGAGCCAGAGAGGCAGGTGGGGGCGTGGGGAGCAGGCTCCCTGCTGAGCAGAAAGCCCAATGCGGGGCTAGATCCCAACACCCCAAGATCATGACCTGAGCCGAGGGCAGAGGCTTGACCCACTGAACCACCCAGGCACCCTTGCTTTTTATAAGCTTTTGATCTAACTCTTTAGCTCAGCTGGGGAAAACCAGAAATGCATTTTGTCTCTCAGCACGAGGCAACTGCTAAAAGCTTTTCTGGTTTCTCTTCCCCGTAGCAGCAGGCCTCAGAGGAGGCCAAGCTCACATCATTAGCCCACACCCGCAACTGGCAAATGCCTTCGAAGGCAACATCAAAAGATGATAGGCTGGATAAATAAATTGTGGTATCTTCACACAATGAAACAGCATACAGCAATGAGAACACAGAGCTATCACCTCGAGCAACAACACTGGTGAATTTTACAGTATTGAGTAAGAGAAGCCAGATGCAAAATAATGCAACCTCTCTGATTGCGCTTATATGCCTTTCAAAGACAGACACGATTAATTGATGATTTAGAGTTCATCACAGTGATGTCTCTAAAAGGGTGGCTCCTAATAGGGAATAGGACTGGTAACAGGAATGAAGAGGCTGTCACATGCTGGTAATAATCTCTTTCTTGATCTAGGACTGCTGTTACATGAACATGTTCATTTTTTTGAAACTGTTGAGCTGAACACAATGATCTGTGTACATTTCTGTAGACATGTTTTACTTTAACAAAAAAGTAAAATGTGTAAGGATTATATTAGTGGTGTTTCCGCTTACGTTTACATGTTTCAAATAATATAATAAATGTATAATGTGCTTGATCACAGAGAAGTTTAATAAACAACAGAAATCCACTAGGATTTCTAGAAATACTAGGGGCTATCTCAGTGTAACTGTGAGCATTTGAGCAGGTTCTCTGCCTTTCTCGTCAAGGTATTTTTCCTCTCGTGTTGGAACTGTGTCCCAGTTCAGAAAGGTAAAAGCCATAGCTGATCTCTTCATGGACCTTACAAACACAGCATCTTCTGGGTCATCGAACACAGTTCTGCAAAAATGGCAAGCATGTCAGAAAAAAAAAAAAAATCCATTAAGCCACAGTGAAATTTTAATTTAAACAAACAAATGCCATATTTTTCTATGCTACTTATAGCCTAGTACCACTAACAGATAACTTTGGGCCCCTGCTGACTCTATTGACTCTCAGAATAAGGAATATTGTTTTTACTGTATACATTGTTTATTTTTTAAAATTCAGTTTTTGAACATATTCGGGATCAGCTATTCCAGTTTAGGTCTCACACCTTAATGTATTTATGATCTGAAACCAGTGCTAAATGAGATGATTAAAATATTTGTAGATGTCATATGCATATGGGTGTCTTAAGTACATTTTATTAGAAAGTTATGATTTCTCCACATTATGCTATTATTTTATAAATGTGCTTGGGGATGATATTTTTCAACCCCGAATCCAAAGAAAAAATGCCTAAGTGCAAAATTTAAAAAGAATGATGATTTTTAAAGTTCATCAATATTCATGAATTTGAAAGGTTTTCCATAGTTTAACGAAGTATTTGCTTTTGAAAATGTAAATCCCAAGGAATTTAAATGTTAATCTACATAACTTCTCTCACTGAACATATTTAGAGGAATATTAAACTTTTGTAATTTGCTAATAAGTCTTGGGTTTTATTTTTTATGCATTGAATCAGCTTTTCATTTTCTTCTGGTTATAATAATAATATTAAAAACCTAAGTATGTCAAATATGGATAGATAGTTTGAACTTATATATCACAGAAAGACAGCATTTTTTTCCCCATCTATTGAAGTTCATCATTTTTTAACTCATTAAAATCTATTTTGGGAAATGAAGGTAATTTAAAGTCAATGCAATCATGAAATAACTTGATAATAAAAGTAAAGTTAAAAAGCACTTACTTGTCTACATTATTCGCAAAAGCAAAATCTAAAAAAGACACATTTCTGAATTAGTATTTTTCAAATGTTTACTCAGCATTTAAAAACAATGGAACTTTTCCTATAAGGAAAAGTCTAGAGCCCAGCTCTCTGATTTTTGAATGGTTATTTAGATGAATAGTTCAATCCTTCAAAAATGCCTTGACACCTGAGCTCAAACTTAACTTTTTTCTTAGGTATAGTGCCTCTGGTTTGCCTTAGGTTTTGAGGCAAATTCTTTAATTCAATACAGATCTCAAAACTCTGAGAACAGAATGCTTAATCAATTAAGTTACCAGTGGAATCCAAGTGGGGATTTTTGTAATTAAGATACTGAGTCTCATGCCGAAACCAATCCTTTTTTTTTTTTCCTCCAGATAGACACATGCATCTATAAATGGACTAACAGACCGAATGAGGAGAAATATTTAGGGCAGTTTAAACCATTTGGATTCTTGGCATTAACTTCAAAGAAATCAAATAAACAAATCCTAGATCACAAGAATCTCCATCTTCCCTAGCTTTGGGAGCTCAAAGACTAGTCCTCAAAGCCAGGATTTCTTATGGTATCTTCCAGAGACTGTCATGGCTTTGTTCATTCCTCTCCAAAGGCCTCGTGCCAGGCTAGACATGGAATGTACCAGCACCTGTTGGGCCACCAAAGCCCACAATGTGAGTCCTGCCAATCCGCAAGCAGCAGGGAGCACACAGCCTATGCCTTAGGAGATGAGTTCATGGCATCCTGCCCTTCACAAATGGGTAACCCAGGGCCCCCATTCCCTTTCTGATCCTCCCAGGCTCTTTTCTTACTTTTTTTTTTTTTAGAATTTATCTATCTATCTATTTATTTATTTTTAAGGAATTTCTACACCGTTGTGGGGCTTGAATTCATGTCCCCAAATCAAGAGTCCCATGCTCTTTGAACTGAGCCAAGCCAGGTGCCCCCTCCTACATTTTAAAAAAATTATGAAGTGCACCTTTTGCTTATAATGGATATAAACAGGAAAACAATAGAGAGGGAAACTTCTTGTGACCTTTCTCCTTCCTCTTCTTGGAGGTTATCACTGTAAGAGTTTTGTATGTATGTTTCCAGCCTCCTATGTGCATACATACATGTACTTACACACATATATCTACCCCGCTCCAATTTTGTTAGTACTCTGCATTACATTACTCCATGATGCATGTTTTATACTCAATATATCATAGAATAATTCTCAAGTACAACAGTGCATATTGTATGAATGTACCGTAACTTAATATTCTGTGAAGGACCATCCAGTGTTTTCACTATTTTTTCTACTACACAAAATGTTTCAATGAATAGCTTTACATATAAATCTGTGTTCCTATATGCAAATACTTCTGCAAAGAGCCTACAAACTTAATTGCTATGTTGAATGATTTGCACATTTTATATGTTGGTGGATGCTTCCATATTGTTACATGATCTTCCAAGAAAGATGAACTCATTTACACTCTCATCATGAACATGTAAGTTGTACTTTTTCTCCCTTAATTATTCACCTTTTATTAACCTTTTTAACTTCTAAGTATCTGCAGGATGAAAATAATATCTCATGGTTTTATTTTGCATTTATTCACTCACTGGTAAGTCTGGTCATTAGACATCACATTTATTCCCTTCTCTAAATGTGTTATCCATAGCTTTTGTCACTTTTTTAACTTGGAGCTTACAAATTGATTTACAGAAACACTGTAATATAATGGGAGTTAACTTTTACCTATTGTATATATTGCAAAGATTTCTTTTAATATCTTTTAATTTTATTCCTTCATCATATAATGGTTTTCATTTATATGTAATTTAAATCTGTCAACATTTCATTTTTGTGGCCACAGGATTTTATGTAAAGCTTGATTGGCTGCCTTCTCAGAATTATAAAAGGTTTTTTTCTTTTTTCAGTACTTTTCATTTACATTTAGATACTTAATCTCTCTGGAATGTATTTTTCCTTGTGATGTCTCCCTAAGAAAGTGGCTTTAGTTTCTTCCTTTTTTTTTTTTCTTCAAGTGGGCTGCATACACCAGCGTGGAGCCCAACACAGGGCTTGCACTCACAACCCCGAGATCAAGACCTGAGCTCAGATCAAGGGTTGGAATGCTAATGGACTGAGCCTCCCCGGGACCCAGTTTTAGTTAATTTCTTTGGCCCAGGGTGCTCCATAGCACACATCCGGGCCAGTGGCCCCCAGTCATTATTTCCTATGCAAATGGTGCCTACCTGGCTTCCATGGTGCGCTCTGCTGCCTGCTGATTTTTGCCTTTACAGATTCTTCTGACTCTGCACGTTTCTCAATTCCCAACCAATCTCCAGATCTCACACTGGCTTCTGCTACCTCTCTGAGGCTTCATGCACAAAGAACGCTTGGTGTTTGCTTTCTGGGGTTTGCCTGGTGTCACTGCTACCCAGAATCAGGGATGTCTTTAAAGCCTGGCTTCCTGAACCTTCAATCTCCCAGCTCAAAACTTTTAATTTCGGAAAATTTTTAATTTTTCCTCCTGGGTGGCAGAATCAGTTAAGCATCTAAGTCTTGGTTTTGGCTCAGGTCATGATTTCAGGGTCATGAGATGGAGACCTGCATGAGACTGTGCTGTGCACAAAGTTGGCTTGAGCTATTCTCTCTCCTCCTCTGCCCCTCCCACTCCTGCGCTCTCTCTCTCTCTCTCAAATATGTAAATAAATCTTTAGGAAAAAACTTTTAGTTTTTACTTTTCTCTGGATTCTGTCCTCTTGCCTTATATCTGGATTCACCCACTGTGGTGAACTATCATTTTTTAAAAAAGATTTTTATTTATTTATTTGACAGACAGAGATCACAAGTAGGCAGAGAGGCAGGTAGAGAGAGAGGAAGGCAAGCAGGCTCCCTGCTGAGCAGAGAGCCAGATGCGGGACTCAATCCCAGGACCCTGGGATCATGACCTGAGCCGAAGGTAGAGGCTTTAACCCAATGAGCCACCCAGGCGCCCCAGTGAACTACCATTTTTTTAAACAGTCTACCAGGTTTTCTTTTTGGTTTTCTTCTTCACTCTTCCTAACACATGGGTAGGCTGCTAGGCCCAGGCTCGGAGACATCATCCTCCAGCCTCGTCTCAGCACCTGGAGTTCTGTCTTATTTAGGGGAGAAGAGCAAATATCACAGAAACACAGCAGTTTCACTTGGACCGCTAGTAGACATTTAAAAATTTTATTGATATTTTCATTTCATTTTTTAAAGATTTTTTTAGTTTATTTGAGAGAAGGAAGAGTGAGCATGAGAGAGAAATAGAAAGCCATCAGGAGGGGAGACAGAGGGAGAGGGAGAAGAAGGCTCTCCACTGAGCAGGGAGCCCAACATGGGACTCCATCCCAGGACCCTGAAATCATGACCTGAGCCAAAGGCAGCTGCTTAACCGACTGAGCCATTCAGGTGCCCCTATTTTCATTTGTTTTAAATGTCCTTAATGTCTTTTCCCATTTATGTAGCTGGTGGGAAATCTGTAAATACCTGCTTCTTTAAAGCCATATAAAAAACCCACAGCGTTTTGATTCTGAGGTTGTTGGTTATCGTGCAAGAAGCACCAAAGACATTAATGGAAACAGGTGCATGTGTTTTACTCATATCTATTTGACAAGTATGGATAGCTGGGATTTAAAGAAATTCCAAGTTGACCTTTCCTTCTCGAGCTATTTGAACATAATTGGTTTCTTTCCCAATTTAAGATTAAAGATAATGAAATCAAAATGTGGTGTGAAAATTGCCTTATGAACAGTTTTAGGTATGGTTTCCTTCCAGTAAAAGAATTCAGAATCCTAAATGTTCATGTCACAGCAGGATGAGACTTTACATCAAAGCAAATACAGAAACTATAAAACTATAAGACATATTTTAAAAACCTATTACATAGTGGGTTTTATTAGTTTCATTATATGTGGGCAGCTATTAAGATAAGCTAAAATAAGCCAAGCTGAAGTATTGGACTAAAAATACTATTTAGTTGCTATGATATATTGGCATTCTGTCGGAAATGAATAGATGAGAGCCATGCCAATTTTTAGGAGGACTATAGTCAACATAGCTATGAATAATAAGAACAACTCTCAAGTGCAATAAAACACTCTCTCTATTCTTTCTTCCTCTGATTTTGTTTTTGGAGGCTTAATATAGAAAAGCAGTAAAGAGAATAAAATACTAATAGTTTTTTCAAACGCAATCTGATTGCACCAAAGAAAAGTACTAAACATCGTGATCAGTGGTCTTCCTCACACCTGTAACAACTGTAGCCAGAATAACATATAGGCTGGTCTTACATTGCTTGTTACTGCGTAAGCTATTTTTAGGAGTGGAGATTTTCTATGTGGGGACTCATTTCCTAGCACAGCCTGGTTCCTAGCACTAATCTGATAACATTCAGTTTCCACATCTCAACATGAAGTTAAAGAAAAACTAAGGTCGAGACTAACAGAGCCGCTCAGTTTATCACACTTTCGATATGTGGTAGATTAGGAATTGCAATGTTTCCATACTAAGTGCTGTCATAGCCAGAGGAAGATACAGTCCCTATTTTTAAGAATCAGAAAGCTGAAGCAGATTCATGTCCAGGTTAATAAAACTTCTAACTACTAATACAGCTGGTGTTCAAACCTAGGGGGATCTGATCCCAAAGCTTGTGTTTTGTGCTCTCTCTTCTACACGGTTGGTTCTTTAACTGGTATGTGTCTCAGGATTACCTGAAAGGCTTGTTAAAACACAGCTTTCAGATCCCGGAGTTTCTAATTTAGTAGATTTCTTTGGGGGCAAAAAATTGCATTGTTCTTGAGTGATGCTGCTGTTACTGGTCTGGGGACCACATTTGCAGAATCAATGCGCTACACTAGTCCCTTCTGCATCCAGAACATGGCCTACAGACATTTTTTTTCCATTCTTCAGGGCATGGAGTCACTAAAGGGGCAAGTTCAATGACACCTCATGGAAACAATCATACAAATTGATGCATTCTACAGGGTAACTGGCCTAGTCCCTAAAAAGACATGGAAACAAATTTAGAAATTTATTTTAAATTTAAAAAGAATAAAGGTCCATAACAACCAGATGTAATTATGAACCTTGACTGATGTCTGGGTTGAAAAAGCAGCTACAGCAACCATCTTGAAACAACTGGGAAACTTTGAATGTATTATTATATGTTAAATAATATCAGTACACAAAGTATTTTTTTAGGTATGATGGTGGCATTGTGGGCATATAGGACAGTGTCCTTAATTTTAAACTTATAGGCTAAATTATTTAGGAATGAATAGTCATGATGTCAACAAGTAAAACATTTAAATGGTTCAGTGGTATTTTGATGATTTCCAGTTTACACTGAGATTGGTGATTTCCAATCAGATGTAACTAGAAGCTTCTGAGAAAGTTCTTAATGAATGAAAAGGCAAAGCTTCATCAGTGAAGGGTGAAAAGGGTAGAATACTAATAATCCTATTATACATGAGCATATGTAGGTATTTAATATTCTTTCAAGGTTTCCTCTATTAGAAAATTTCTCACATTAAAAAGTTGAGGGGAAAGTCTTGATTTTGCCATCTTTTTTTTTTTTTTATCTCTTGCTCATTTTTGATTAGCTTAACTAGTTGTAGAATTTTTGGTTGACAATTACTTTTCCTCAGCATTTTAAAAGTCTTGGATCACTGTATTCTGACTTCCATAATTGCAGTTGGGGAGTTTGTTGTGAATCTATAAATTATTATTATACAGGTAATGTCCATTTTCATTCTATTTTTAGATCATTTTGCCTTCAGTGTGGGTTTTTGTCATCGCTGTATGTTATTTATGTCTTTGAATATCTAAGGATTCATAGCTTATCAAATTTGGAAAATCCTCAGTCATTATCAGTTCAAACATTGCCCTCTGCCAAATTTCTCTATTTTTCCTTGCAGGAAAAATAAGCTGATACTGGACTTTCTGTTTCTAATGTCTTCTTGTCTCAAAGCTAATTAGTATTTTCTACTTCTTCTTTCTCTATGCTGCATTCTAGGTAATTTCTTCAAAATTATTTCCCAATTTAATATTTTTTCCTTAATTTCTAGAAAGTCTTTTTTGTTTTTGTTTTTTTTTAAATCTGTGTTTGTCTCTTGGGCAAAGTGTCATGAAGAAAATGTTTTTGTCTTTGCACCTTTTTTTTTTTTCTCTATCTCCTGTGATGCCTGGTGATGTAACAGCCACATTGTAACCAAAAAGCACACTTTTGCTTTTTGTAGTAGAACAAAAGATAGATATATTCTTGAACACCA
Organism: Taxidea taxus jeffersonii; assembly: GCA_003697995.1. Classification (NCBI taxonomy): domain Eukaryota; kingdom Metazoa; phylum Chordata; class Mammalia; order Carnivora; family Mustelidae; genus Taxidea; species Taxidea taxus. Next base: position 20,952 of record RCUC01124800.1, on the reverse strand, counting down.
ATGATATCATTGAACTTTGTGCTAACACTGCACATCCTACCTTTGTACTCTGCTGTGTGAGTAAAACTCTACTTCCTTAAGTCACTGAAGTTGTTATTTCTTCCTTAAGTCACTGAAGTTGTATTTCTGTTACGTATAAGAAATTAAATTCCAACAAATGAAACATCACTGAAGGTATATGAATCCAACCAAAACATTAACAGTGATTATTTCTGGGTGAAGGAATTGCAGATGATCTATCTTTCTTCTTAATATTTTTTCCATATTATCAGCAACTTATAGTTTTAATTGGTGAAACTGCCCAGTGATAGTGGTAATAGTAACAACCACAGATTATTTACTGAGTCTTTTATACTGCACTAGAAACTGAAATAAGAACTTCAAGAAAATACGTCATTGTTATATTACTTCACTTAATATAATATACACAAATGAAGATAAAATTGCATATTGCTTTAATTAGACTAATAAAATTGGAAAATATTCACTTCACTCTGTAGATATTTCGCTTGTTATAAATTGCAGTTGTTACTATTACAATCCAATTAGCCAAAGTCTGAGAATTTTAATTTAATTATTCTTCTTTTTCAAAATACCTGGAGGTACTCTCTGGGCTGTTTTTTTCTTAAGTGGTGCTCTAGGATTCCACGAGGCATCTACTCTTCTTCCGAATGCTATTGATTGAACGACATGAGTCCTTTTATGGTTAAAAATGGTAGTCATTGATCTTCTCTCATCTTCTGTAACTTCTGACAAACGCAAATAGTAATGTTATTGCATAGCATTATAGAGATGCAGAGCCATTCAGAATACAGTTGAACGGTTTCAATAATGTATTTATCTGAACTATGTTATATGTGAACACCCTGTCAAAACTGTGAAGGGCAGTCACAGTGATTTCCATAATCTCACAAATGCTCAGTATAAGACACTCATGTCCCAAGGCACAGATACTCCTAATGCATCCCAAACACTTTCTAACACATCACCATGGATGACTGCAATCACAGCTATGATACCGTCCTTCCTTTCCTCAGGACTGTGAGGAGTAACAGGAATAAATGTAGGTTTTATATATCCTCGTTGGGGAGTTAGTAATTAATTATTAAGAATGTTCAAACCTATAGAGATAGAAAGGTAGGTAGAGAGTTGGGGAACACACTTGGAGGTAAGAGAGGCTCCCTCGAAATGTAAAGTAAATGCAGGGAGGCTGCTTATCTTTGTGGCTCAGATAAATCAGACATGCTAGTTGTCTGCAATGTCTAAGATGTATTCATAAAGAAGTTATCATTGAATATATAAGCTTATATATATATGTATATATATATATTTACAGGATTGCAAAGAATACAATTTTTAGAATTTAAATAAGCCTTAAGAGATTTAGTCCAATTCTTTCATTTGTGAAATAAAACGCTAAAATACCAGGAATAGATGATTTGGCATTCAACACATTCATGTCGAAATCAGGATGAGGAGACCTATTCTCACACTCAGTTAGATGGTCTTTTCCATAGAGTGATCAAGAGAAATGAATTCCTAAACTAGGGTAAATTTCACAGAGCAAAAATTTCAAAAATAAATCATTGAAAAACTTCTGCTTACAAAGAGAATCATTTTCAAAGACTTTCAGCATTTTTAAATAGTGAACTATAAGACTGCCTTTCAAATATTTCTCTATAAGAGGTATCCTTACGTTTTCGGTCAAGAAATTGTACTTCTGGAAGGTGGTAGATTATATATAAACGGTACAGGTTATATTGGCACAAAGGGTTTTGGTGGAGAGCTGCAAAGAAAGAATCCAAATTAAGATGTCAGATTTCAAAACTGGTTTCATTTATCACTGGATAAACTATAGGAAATTGCAGAATTAATATGAAACGTAAGAACATGTAAAATTCTGCTTCATAGACCGAACCAGTGGCCTCCCTAATCTCACTTATTCAGAACAGCACTTATTTCTCATTTGTGAAATTCATTTATTCAATAAATATTTTCTGAGTGCTTACTATACATACTAAGAGCCGTGCGAGGTGCTGGAGACATAGTGTTGACCCAATTTTACCACCAACGAGGAAAATTTTAGCCATCAGTTAATTAGTAAAGGAAGAACAAGAGATCAGCTCTGTGGAGGTCTTGATGCTGTTCTCTATGACAGGATTTGTTCACGTGGTTCTCTTATTCTAGTCTCAGAGGTCACACGGGTGCCGCCTGGAGATGGGTAGAGGCGCCGTACACTGCACGGACCGAATAAAGTTTTCCTTCTCTACTTAAAACCACTGCACATATTTCCGAGTACCTAAACGCCTGTAGCCACTTCAGATCTCAGCACGAACAGACCTGAGCTGGTGCTGATCTTGGATGGTGTCTCCCTCTGGCCAGATGCACGTGCCTCTGACTTCCTTAGCTTAGGTGCTGGGATCCCTCATGAATCATGCTGTGTCCCACAGCGGCTGGAGGTGGGAGGCCAGCGCAGGTGGAAGAGCTCCTTGGCCTGGCTGACGTCACACGCTCTACGCATCTGCCTGCAGGTACTTTTTTTTTAAATCTTCAACTAGAAGTCGTGAGAGTTTTTTGTTTGTTTGTTTTCCAGGACAAGAGTAGAATCGCTTCTCTATTCTTCCCTGGATATATTAAACAGGGTTACTTGAATACAATGTGAAATAAAACTTTTATGATTTCCACGGCGGTATCTTTAGCTCTTGGAGTCCGCCTACATGCAATTAATTTGCAGACAGCACTTCTGGAAAATACATCTGGGGAGGAGAATCACCACTAGGTGGCAGTAGGAGAAAGAGTTCCAGCCATCATATAACCACATTACTCCCTCCCGAAATGGGGCTCATTTATTGCACGTGTTAAATTTAGGAGTAGCGCTGTGGCATTTGGCTGTAAATTAGAGAGAGGCTTGATAAAAGCACGAAAATATTAAGCACCAGAAGCCCAGGAAAGAGCATTTGGCAACATAAAGTAGACGAGGGCATGCTTAGAAAACAACGCTTTTGCTAAAAACTGAAAAAGTTACTCCTCTAGATGTTTTTCCTGTAGGTTATAAAACATTTTGATATTTATTGTATAAACACAAACTTTTCTGGCTAATCAAATCATTACATATGACTCTTCCCTGTGGAAAACTTGAGCTTTAGAAGGACTTAGAGCAGGCAATGGAAGACACCTGGTAGCTCTTAAGGGAAAGCTCTCAGAATGAGGAAGGCAGACAAGAAACTGGAGAGCCAGGAGCACCCAAGAATTTAAAAAAACAGGAAATGTGTGTGCAGTAGGGGAAAGGAGAGGAAAAATGAAATGGAAGATTTGCAAGATTTCTCGAGTGACAGAAAGGGTTTACATTTTAAGCTTAAAAGGGAGGGAATTTAAAGTGGTAACCAATAATTATAAGTACTGGACAGGGAGTGGGACGGATGTATATTAAACCAGTAATAAAGACAGATTTTTAAAAGATCCACAGGGATCACGCATTGTAGTTTGAGCCAGAAAGAGAAAAGAACATCCTTCAGTGATGGAAAAGCAAAACACAATCGTTGCTAACGAGAGTTCAGGAGGAAAAGAAAGCCCCATCACAAATGCTTTAGTGCAGAAGTCCGCTCTGCGGTTGTGGAGTTGGATAATCCTATCTGACCACTCAGAACCCTGTGGTCCATTCTAGCAGCCGGGAGTGGAGTCTGCCGCTGCCCATGATGTTCACAGAACAGGAACCAATGACGTTTACTCTTTGCATCCCCTTCATACTCTTTTCCCTCTGGGAACATTCCTATTTCATGTCTTCTCTTGGCTTCCCCCCATCTTTAGTTAAGTCACTTCTTTCTGTAAATTGAAAAACCTTCTAGCTTCAGTGAAACAGAATATCAGATTTAGATTTACTGCTGTTACAGGACTTAGGAAGAATGTGTCCCAGTACTGAAAACTCGATGCCCTTATTATGGCTCACCGTTTATCACATCCTAACGTAAAAATCTAAGGGACTCCAGGTTAGAACACTGGCTGGTAGCCCAGCCTCTGCTTAAATTAGCTTAAAAAAAAAATAGAAATGAGTAACTTAAGAGGCATCTCATCTTTACGATTTTCCTTTTTTTCATTGCTCTTAAGTTTTAGAAAGAAGCAATCTTATTTTCAACTCTTCCCCCCCCCTTCCATACTATTAAACATTTAACATTTTGGATTTATGAGTTTTGGATTGCTGCTATAAAATTATCATAAATTAAGTTTCTAAGATATGAAATCAGTTTCCTGTGTCTGAAAGTTCTGAAGGCCTCCCGTGATGTATGGGTACATTCCTTTAGAAATTATGAAGCGAAATTGCTTACACTTTCACTTTCAATAGGTTAATACTATTTAATCCACTTTCCCCCTAGGCTAGTTGTGGAGTACACCTCGGTGGCGCCAGCACTGTCTTGCTTATCTTAATTTGGGATTCTGAGTCTAAGCAATTTACATCTATCCAATAATATATCAAAGTGTCTTTACTACCTTACTGCACAAGCTTGAATTACATGAGTCCCGTGTATGAAGCTACTTATTACTGAAACAGAGGAGAGAAAAATTATCTAAATAGTTGGCTTCAGTCAATTTTTTAAAACTTTAGAAGCTAAATTAAGAAGCATCATTTAAATGAACGTTAATTTTTAAGACCACCATTGAAAGAAAGTTGAGTTGATTGGTAATGTACCAAAACATCCACTTTTTAAAAAGATTTATTTCTTTACTTGAGAGAGAGAGAGAGAGAGAAAGACAGTGCATGGGGAGGAGCAGAGGGAGAGAGAGGGAGAGAAGCAGACTCTGCTGAGCATGGAGCCTTCACGGGATTTGATCCCATGACCCTGAGATCATGAACTGAGCTGAAATCAAGAGTTGGATGCCTAACCGACTGAGCCACCCAGGTGCTCCAAAATATCCCTTTTAATATATGGGGAAAATGATACAGAGAAGTTGAAAGTCGTAATGTCCTATGTCTATGCAGACCAGCCTGTGTGAGCGAGTCTAGCTGTCAATGGTCAGACACTTATGATTTTGAGGTTCTGGTTCAAGGTTGCTTAGTTAGGTCAGCACGTCCATCATTACCACCATCTTGCTTTAACATCTGTGGGCCACTGCCCACCATATGCTTGTACTGAATATGGAAATCATCCTTAATATTTGAAAGACGAACTTGGACTAAAGCAGGGGATGAAGAGAGTTGGGAGGGTCAGAATATTCTCTTCGTCACCACAAATAGCAAAGACCCACTTGGCTCTTTTTATTGGGTGATTGTTCTGTTTTGTCGTTTGGGAGGAGTGGTCCCATCTTGAAGGGCATTTCAGGTAGAGGCTCAGATGAAGAGACCGATGAGATCATAGTCACACCCTGATCTCAGTGTCCCTCTTCAGCCCCTGGCTGTTTGCAGTCAGCGGTGGACTGGGGCCAAGAGAAGAAGGATAGAAAATGTTTAAGAGCAGAACCTGAAGAAAATGGAGACCCTCTCCTGAAAGGGGCATTCTGTCTCTAATGGAGAATCCTTAAATCACCACTATGAAGCAACTCTTAAAAATTAAGGAATGCACCTTGGATTCACTTCTCCGCTGGTCCTACCTTGAGGAGAACACAGGCAGCAACCTCTTCGACCTCAGCCGCAGCAACTTCTTCCTAGGAACAACGCCAAAGGCAAGGGAAGCAAGGGAAAAAATGAACTATTGGGACTTCATCAAGATCAAAAGCTTTTGCACAGCAAAGGAAACAGTCAACAAAACCAAAAGACAACTGACAGAATGGGAGAAGATATTTGCTAATGACATATTAGATAAAGGGCTAGTATCCAAAATCTATAAAGAGCTTAGCAAACTCAACACCCAAAGAACAAATAATCCAATCAAGAAATGGGCAGAGGACATGAACAGGCATTTCTGCAAAGAAGACATCCAGATGGCCAACAGACACTTGAAAAAGTGTTCCACATCACTGGGCATCAGGGAAATACAAATCAAAACCACAATGAGATACCACCTCACACCAGTCAGAATGGCTAAAATGAACAAGTCAGGAAATGACAGATGCTGGCAAGGATGTGGAGAAAGGGGAACCCTCCTACACTGTTGGTGGGAATGCAAGCTGGTGCAACCACTCTGGAAAACAGCATGGAGGTTCCTCAAAAAATGGAAAATAGAGCTACCTTATGACCCAGCAATTGTACTACTGGGTATTTACCCTAAAGATATGAACATAGTGATCCGAAGGGGCACGTGTACCCGAATGTTTATAGCAGCAATGTCCACAATAGCCAAGTTATGGAAAGAACCTAGATGTCCATCAACAGATGAATGGATAAAGAAGAAGGGGCATATATATATAATGGAATACTATGCAGCCATCAAAAGAAATGAAATCTTACCATTTGTGACGACATGGATGGAACTAGAGGGTATTATGCTTAGTGAAATAAGTCAATCAGAGAAGGACAACTATCATATGATCTCCCTGATATGAGGAAGTGGAGATGCAATGGGGGTGGGGGCTAAGGGGGTAGGAAAAGAATAAATGAAACAAGATGGGATTGGGAGGAAGACAAACCAAAAGAGACTCTTAATGTCATAAAACAAACTGAAGGGGGTGGGGGGGAGGGGGGTTGGGAGAGGGGGGTGGGGTTACATTATATGTTTAAATTAAAAAAAATTAATTAAAAAAAATAGTGACAGCTTCTGGCAACAGAAGAATACTAACAGAATACTCAATAAACTCAATACTCATTTAAAAAAAAAATTAAGGAATGCAGGTGTCTAAGTGTAATTTCCAGCAGTGGAGCTTAATGAAACAAACAATGAGAGAAATGAGGAAAGTAAGATTTTAGGAACAGGAGAATATAAGTATTTTGTGGCTGATGGTGGTGCTGTTCTCCACATGTGCTGGGAAAGAGGCAGGGAGATGGAAGGTCAGGGAAAGTCATCAGCCAGGAAGTAGATCCTTACTTAGGAAGACGTTGCAGAAAGGGAGGGAAGAGGAAAATGGAGCTGGAGAGGAAGGGTGTGGAAAGGTAGACCGCCTGGAGAGAAGAGGTGGGGCCCTCCTGACTCAGCCTGGAAGTCGGGAGTTCCAGTTTCCAGGACCTCACACTCAGCAGCTGGGTTAGGCCTCCCTGAAGCTCCCAGCCCTGCGTCTCCTGGGCCATCTCTTGGCAATCCTCCTCATAAACGCCAATGGAGGGGAAAATGCCAAAATGGATTAAAGGCTTCCCCTCCAGGCTGTTTTCTCACCCTCTGAAGACCTTGTAATTGGAGTGGAATAATAACAACACTTCAGCATGTTATAAGGTTTTAGGGCTTGAAAAGGCAAAAATGTTAACATTTGAAAGTGCATGGATCTCTCATTTTAATTAATGAACTGAATCTAATCTGTGATTGCAAATGAGGCTCATAGAAACCGAATCTGGGCATGTTACTGCCCCAATACAATGAGTAGTCTAGTAGTTGGGAACATTTTTCCCACATAATATCCTTAACCAAAATGGGTCAAGTGTTCACAGTATGCATTATTTGCTACCAAAACTTTTCCAAAAATGCTTTCTTGGAGAAATGGGACACAGCATTCGCTCCATTTCAAAAAATGACCTCACTACAAAGATTCTCGGTTGGAACCATTGTGGTTATGTAACTTGAATTATAATCACTATGATTTTAAGTAGAGGTCACTTAAACTGTTGGGACAGGTAATGATAGGGACATTATACTACCAGGTTGGCAGAACAGCCTTTCAAAGTACTGGAAAAGACCCTCCTGTACCCCACCTAAGGGCTGACACAAGTCTGTGCTCACACACACATGGTGAACAAGGGGGGCATGGCCTGGATTTCAGACACTCCTCACTCCTGGGCCAGGCACCTTCCTTCAGGGCATAATCCTATTGACTACGTTAGGACAACCTTGGCTGCTAACTTCCAAATCTTGTATTGTGAGATAAGTTTCCTTAAATTATTGAGTTCTTACATTTAGCAAATCATCCGATTAGTTTCATATCAAGCTCCCTCAGCTCTCTGAAAAATATTTAGGTCAAAAGTTATAAAACCATAAACCATGGAACTTTTGTGTCACCACGTATCAGAGTGTCGTATGATAAATATTTACTGAATGGATGAATAAAAGATAAATACTCATTAAACAAGTGAATGAATAAATGCAAAACAAAGAAACAAGGCATGAGTTTAAGTTTCGACATTTCTTAGTAGTTTGGTTAAAGCTCGGACACTTGCATTCCCACCATTCAGGAGGAAGTCATTCTAATCACATCATAGGATTGCTGTGAAGATTTAAGATTTTTTATTTTTTTTTATTTTATGTGTTCGAGAGAGAGAGAGCGAGCACAGGCAGACAGAGAGGCAGGTAGAGGCAGAGGGAGAAGCAGGAGCCCGATGTGGGACTCGATCCCAGGACGCTGGGATCATGACCTGAGCCGAAGGCAGCCGCTTAACCAACTGAGCCACCCAGGCGTCCCTGCTGTGAAGATTTAAATGAGACTATAATAAGAAGGCATTTTCTCAACAGGGAAGATATTCAAGTATGTTGTTGTTATAACGATTATTATTTCAGATGTCAGTTATGTTGTTAAAATCTATTTACTATTCAGCAGACTTTCAAGACTGCGAGCATCCTAATTCATCATCTAATTTACATAATCCACAGTAAAACTATTTTTGTTTTTGTCACTGCTTCAAAATAACATCAATGTCAAGAAATGCTCTTTAAAAACATGTCTTACGGAGTTAGCTTAATATTTGAGGTAATCCTGAGAGCTAGCTAGTAGCCCATTTTATGGAAAAATGAAGATAAGTGAGAGTTCCAGATCTAGCATAGTCAGTCTTTTCATCACAGAAGTGTTTGTTCAGCGCACAAGGGCCAGATGTACTGTGTTCCAGTACACAGGCCAGTGCTGAGTCTTTCACAGAACTTATCACATTTCAAAAATAAGCATGGGATTATTTGCATGTTAAAAGGTGTCTAAGGTATGGGGTGCCTGGGTAGCTCAGTGGGTTAAAGCCTCTGCCTTCAGTTCAGGTCATGATCCCAGGATCCTGGGATCGAGCCCCTTCTCGGGCTCTCTGCTCATTGGGGAGCCTGCTTCCTCCTCTCTCTCTCTGCCTGCCTCTCTGCCTACTTGTGATCTCTGTCTGTCAAATAAATAAATAAAATCTAAAAAAAAAAAAAAGGTGTCTAAGGTAGCAAGGTGGCCATGTTGCCAGCTCCAGGGGACACCATCCAGTGTGTAGTCAATAGAAATGCACCCCATGGGGCACCTGGGTGACTCAGTGGGTTAAGCCTCTGCCTTCAGCTCAGGTCATAATCTCAGGGTCCTGGAATGGAGCCCCACATCGGACTCTCTAAAAAATAAAGAAATGTGCCCCTTGGACCTGTGCTCTGAGGAGAAGAAGATGGGAACTGACAGGAGATAATGAAAACCCATTTAAATGGGGGGAAGCAGAGAAGAAAGGGTGGTGATAGGTTCATAGTAACTAGTGAGTGGGTAAGGACGGTAAGGGAGTGTGGATGGTCTTGGCCAAATGCACAGTTTCTGGCCTGAGTGGATGTGCTAAGGGGAGATGTGGGATGTGGGAATCAACTGAGATCATTGTACATTTGTGAAAATCTGTCTCCAACTTCTTTTCAAAGGGAAAATCAACACAGTTTTAGATTAACAAAAAAGAAGCGTGGAATTCCCATGAACCTGGTATAGTTTTAATATTTGGGTTTAAACAATGTACGTATAAGCACATGAGTCATTTCTCCTCAATACAGAAGATGTTATTACTGATTAGCACTGAAAGCATATGAAAACTATAATTACTCTATGTATTGATCTGATCAGAACCTTTACCAGCAACACCAGTTTGCACATATTCAAAACATTGTTTCAGGCAATTCTGAGAAATGAATAGAAAATGAATAGGAAAGAAAACCACATCTATTTCATGACATTATATAAACAAGTCTCCTAACTCTCAAGTTTGGAAACCCCACTCATCAGTCTGAGTGTCTTTTCCCTTGGTACACCCAGAAAATTTCATCCTCTGTTGCAATCCTGTGCGGGTTATTTGCCCTTCAAGATTATGAGCTTATTGAGCAAGAACTGTGTATTATTTATTTTTCCAACCCATTTCACACTTTCTTCCATGACGTAAGTTACCACCTTGCTGGGTGTGATTCAATATACATGAATGGAATTTGCTGTTCACCTACTGGAAAGCTTAAAAAAAACTTAACTTTTATCTTTTGGTGTCAGCTTTATTAATATAATTCATATACCACATGGTTTGCCTATTGTATATATACAATTCCTATTTTTTAGTATATTCGAAGAGTTGGCCAACTATCACCACAGTCAACTGTAAAACATTTTCATCACTCCTAGAAGAACCCCACAACCCCTTATTCTTTAGCTAGGCTCCCTGGTCCCCTCTGTCCCCCAGTCCTGGACAAACAAGAATTGCCCAGTGTGGTTATCTCCATAGGTGTGTCTATTCTGGACACGTCATGTAAATGGAATCATACAATGTGTGCTAAAACTTAGTTCTGAGATAAAACCAAACACACAGATTTAAACAGGTAAACCTTTTGTCGCTTCTGTCACTTCCCTTTGGCATGCCACGTCATGTCTCACAGAATTTTTTCCATTTATTTTTCTTGCAAGAACATGTTTTAAAAGAGAATAAGATTAAATCTTATTTTCAAGAATATTTAAGGGTGTCGTTATAAACACTGAACAATTTTAAACTTAAAAAATGACACCTGTCCTGTGTCATTACTGTTTTAACTTATGGCCATAGAAGCAAATGAACAAATACTTAGGATCTTCAGATTTGGCATCCCCTTTAGTTCCTTCACTGTGGCGTCAATGTTTGTTAGCTCATTGTGGTGAAGCAGGAGCAGATACAATGAAGGCAGAGAATGCAGGCCTGAAAGACATTTTTTTTAAACAAGATTTTAAACATTCTTAATGCTAATTAAACACGCTAACTAAACAAAAGCAAAAAGGAATCATTATTAATAATAATGTGATTTATCATTAAGTATACAACAAAGCACAAGAATTCGAATAATTGAGTGTGATGTGGACTGTAGAACCAACTTCTTTCCACTGTTATTGTTTTCTGGTTTGGTTTTGTTTTTTTTTTCCTGTAGCAATAATTTTGTTTGTTTGATTTCAGAGGGGTTATTTTCTTTACTCTTCTTTTTGTTGTGTTTTGTATTGTCATTGTTACTTAGATTCATAATGCCAATCAAGGGGAAAATCACTCATTTAATTCAGTACCTTCCCCGAAATTGCTCAGCTAAATATTTTCTTTACACAACAGGAAGCCACATATTCATATTATTTATGTTGATTCTAAATTTCACATATTCCCACATTTTTAACAGAAATGGAAGTGGACTGTGTCTTTACCATAGCCATATCACAGCTGACTTAGCAAGATTTTCTTTCTCCATGGTACGTGCAATCATGGTGGATCTTAAAATTTATGACATTTTGACTCTATGATAAATGAAATTAAAAATAATTGTTTTGGGCTGTGCCTCTTTGTATTTCATGATCCTAGTAGATCATGTACTTTTATAGCTGACTTGAAATTGTCAACTTAGAGATAGTTACACATGTAAAATTAACTCAGAGCAAAAAGAGAAATTTGGCTGCTAAAAATTATAGTTACTGAAAACAGTAAGGCTATTTGTGAAGTTTTTATATTGATTAATGCTCCCAAACATTGTTAAAATTTGCTTCCCTAATACCGACTTTGTCTCCACCTGTGCAGGAGCATGGCACAATTTCTATCTAAAACAAGATTCTTGGGTGCCTGGGTGGCTCAGTGTGTTAAAGCCTCTTCCCTCAGCTCAGGTCATGATCCCAGAGTCCTGGGATCGAGCCCCGCATCGGGCTCTCTGCTCAGTGGGGAGCCTGCTTCTCCTCTCTCTCTGCCTGCCTCTCTGCCTACTTGTGATCTCTGTCTGTCAAATAAATAAATAAAATATTAAAAAAATAAAACAGGATTCTTTCACATTTCGAATAAGGCACAGGACAATATTACATTAAGACTATAATCTGAAGCACATTTTTCTAAATGAAATGTATGAAAAGAACATTTAAAAAAATGAATTTCATCCCATATTTTCACCAGAAATGTTCCAATAGATATTTGCATGCCATTAGAAGTATGATAGTTATTAGTTCTTACTCAAGTAAAAATCTATTCAATCAGCAGAAAACATTGAAGACATACCTTCTATGTCAAATATGGCATTGTTGTTTAGATAGAGCTCTGACAGACAATAGTTTCTAGTTAGAAATGTTAATCCTTGGAGCTGAAAAGGAGAGAGAATAATATACTTTCTATAGTAATTTATATATATGTAATATGTATTTATATCTATATGTAAAAATAAATGTGTATATATATTTATAAAATTATAGTATGACCAGAGAAGTTTGATGTTTGCTATCATTATTATTTCTGACCATTTGGTCTGGGCTATGAGTTTCTATCTGGATTGTCTTTGAGGACATTGGGATGAAAAGAATGTTTTCCGCTAACTGAAGACAAAGCTCTCATCCTATCCCTCCCAAACTTCTTGCATAGTTTTCGATGCCTCTGTAACCTGGCCTAGCCTCTTTGCTCTAACTCTGTTTCTCCCAGTTCTGCTGCCTGCAATCTCATAGGATCTGTCCCTATGTACCCACTAACCCACCCTCACACATTATTTAGTGACCAGTATGTGCTGAGGGCTTTCTCCTCAATGCTGAGGCCATTTCTCCATCTGTGTATGAGTCATGCCTTCTCTTTTGCCTGCATAATTTTTCTCCCTGGTGCATTTCTGGTAATTCTTAAGGATCAGCTCTTGTCCATCCAGAAATACCAAACCATGCTTGAAGAGCACCTGTGTGGCTCATGTGGTTGAGTGCCCAGCTGAGGTCATAATCTCGTTACTGAGCTCGGGGCTCATACTCAGAGGGAAGTTTGCTTGAGATTCTCCCTCTCCTTCTGCCCCTCCCATTTTCCGAACAGTATGGTGAAGTCACATCTTTTTTATTTTTTTTAAGATTTTGTTTATTTATCTGAGAGGGAAAGGGGGAGAGAGAGAGAGAGCAAGCATGGGGAGGAGGGGTCAGAGGGAAAGTGGGAAGCAGACTGCATGCAAGACTGGATCACAGGACCCTGAGATCATGACCTGAGCTGAAGGCAGATGCTTAACTGACTGAGCCACCCAGCCAACTCTCACATCTTACTTTTAAGATTAGATTAGAAATGTAGTTGTATGAACTGCAAATAGTCAAAAGCAGTCTTGAAAATTCCTCAAATGAACCTTTAAGTACTGTATTCAGAAACAAGGTATTCAACTCTAGACTGAGGGTCAGAAGTGACTGTTATTCTGCAAGGAGAACTGTTTATTAAAAAAATATTGACTCTATAACCTCAATAAAATTTAACAATTTGTTTGAGTTGTGAGGATGGTAGAGCCATAGAGGTGTGGCAGGTATCTTCTAAAAGCAGCAAGTTAGTTAAATATAAGGCTATCTTTCTACTTCATACAGGATCTATCAGGGAGAATATTCCCATTGAATAGTTACTGACCAAGTGCTTAGTACTTTCTATGCAGTACATACATCACTTTCTTTGCAGAAGTATATGCTCATGATTATACATTAGTATTAGGTGTTTATTAAAGCTTATCATAGAGATTATCGTTATCATTAAATATAACTGTTTTGGCCTTTGATGGATTGATTCAGATAGATGCCGATGTGTTGTACTTAGTGAGGATTTATTGCAAATGTTAGCCCTGAGACATACCTCAGAAAAGCTGTCTTAGATTTGTATGCAAAGTTTCAAAACTGATTTCTTTAATGAATTTTCTTTAATTATATTGTTGCATCTGCAACACACATTATGAAGCTATGAAAGGCACGTGTGCTGCTCATCTCATCGTTTCATGGATTCATCTGTATCCAATTAGGTCAGCACCCATGCAGGAGGGCCACCATCAATTTCCCACAGCTTTTCCTAAGTCACGAGAGGGACTATGTTCTCCCAAGTAGGAGACCATGCAACACACTGAGGGTGCGGGCATCCCAATTGGCTTCCTATCCCTTTCTCCTCTTCCATCCTTCCTTCTACTCACCATTACCTGATGGAACGATGGCCACACTTAACACAAGAATAGAAAACAAACCCCAATGGAAACCATTGGGGTCTTCTTTTCCAATGGGGTCTTCTTTTCCAGTTGCCTGCCTGATGGAACGATGGCCACACCTGACACAAGAATAGAAAACAAACCCCAATGGAAACCATTGGGGTCTTCTTTTCCAATGGCGTCTTCTTTTCCAGTTGCCTGCCGGACCACTCATCAACAGAACCTTTCTAATTACTCAAGACTTTAATTTCTTTTGCATGACTTATTAACACAAGAAGAATACTAATAAACTCAATAGTTTCATCTTGATTATAGAATCATGGTTTTCCCAAGAGCCTTAATATCCTTTGGGCCATGATTACTGGGATTTTAAGACTGCACTGTTTGTTGGGGTAAGATGGGTAGGGGGATGGAGTGGAAAGAGATAAAGCCAGTTCAAGACGACCCTGGAAACTATTGCAAGTTTTATGCAGAGGACTGTGACTGTCCAATTTTGTTTTAGAAAGAAAATGGCAGGAAAGAACACAGTTTAGAAGGGAGGGTAAGCATAATGGCAGGAGTTGAACGAGAACGGCGTTATGCTAAGTCAGAAGACTATGTGGTGGCCTAGAGTACAGTAATGGCAGTGGGAGAAGAAAAGTAGAGGGAATTGAGAGACAGTTCCAAGGTAGGAATCACAGGACTTAATAGGTACTACAATGTAGCAAGCTGTTGAGGTCAAGATCTAGGAGTGAAACTGGAAGACACGCTGATTGCCCCCACACTCAAGCCATTCTTAAAGTAAATGGTATATATATATAATATCTATAGTTAATTATCCACTTAGAAAAATCTCCACTATTAATTTGAAGGATTATATGGAATGTGACATTTCACAAATCATTTATTTTGGTTCAGGGCTCGGCACATAGAAAGTGCTCGATAAACAAGACCTATTACTACTTAACGCTATTTTTTATATATAAAGAGAGAGAGAGCTGAGAGTACTTCCATTTAATGTAAAGCACTCACATGTAGTCACCAAGGTAATAGTGGAGGAAAAGTTATGCCAGCATGAATTTAAAAATGAATTTAAAATTAAAGAGGCATTCTTTTAGAACAGTGTTTCTCCAGTTAACAAAACCAAAAGACAACTGACAGGATGGGAGAAGGTATTTGCAAATGACATATCAGATAAAGGGCTAGTATCCAAAATCTATAAAGAGTTTAGCAAACTCAACACCCAAAGAACAAATAATCCAATCAATAAATGGGCAGAGGACATGAACAGACATTTCTGCAAAGAAGACATCCACATGGCCAACAGACACATGAAAAAGTGCTCCACATCACTTGGCATCAGGGAAATACAAATCAAAATCACAATGAGATAACCACCTCACACCAGTCAGAATGGCTAAAATTAACAATGGAAATGGAAATGACAGATGCTGGCAGGGATGCAGAGAAAGGAGAACCCTCCTACACTGTTGGTGGGAATGCAAGCTGGTGCAACCACCCTGGAAAACAGCATGGAGCTTCCTCAAAAAGTTGAAAATAGAGCTACTCTATCTATGACCCAGCAATTGCACTACTGGGTATTTACCCTAAAGATACAAATGTAGTGATCTGAAGGGGCATGTGCACCCGAAAGTTTATAGCAGCAATGTCCACAATAGCCAAACTGTGGAAAGAACCTAGATGTCCATCAACAGATGAATGGATAAAGAAGAAGTGGTATATATATATATATACAATGGAATACTATACAGCCATCAAAGGAAATGAAATCTTGCCATTTGCAACAAAGTGGATGGAACTAGAGGGTATTATGCTTAGCAAAATAAGTCAATCAGAGAAAGACAACTATCATATGATCTCCCTGATATGAGGAAGTGGAGATGCAACATGGGGGGCTTGGGGGTAGGAAAAGAATAAATGAAACAAGATGGGATTGGGAGGGAGACAAACCAAAAGAGACTCTTAATGTCACAAAACAAACTGAGGGGGGTAGGAGAAGGGGGGTAGGGAGAGGGTGGTGGGGTTATGGACACTGGGGAGGGTATGTGCTATGGTGAGTGCTGTAAAGTGTGTAAACCTGGTGATTCACAGACCTGTACCTCTGGGGCTAGTAATACATTATACGTTTATAAAAAAATTAAAAAATTGGAAAAAAATTGGAAAAAAAAAAAGAACAGTGTTTCTCAACCTCTATAACTATTGACATGTAGGGCCAGGTTATTCTTTGTTGGGGTAGGGAGCGCTGTCCTGTGCATTGTAGTATGCTTAAGAGCAAATCTAGACTGTACCCACTAGATGCCAGTAGCACACACACACTCCACTTTGGGACAATCAAAAGTGTCTCCCAGGGGTGCCTGCGTGGCTCAGTGGGTTAAGCCGCTTCCTTCCACCCAGGTTGTGATCCCGGGGTCCTGGGATCGAGCCCTGCACCAGGCTCTCTGCTCAGCAGGGAGCCTGCTTCTCCCTCTCTCTCTGCCTGCTACTCTGCCTACTAGTGCTGTGTGTCTGTCAAACAAATAAGAAAATCTTTAAAAAATTAAAAAAAAAAAAAAGTGTCTTCAGAGATTGCCAAATGTCTGCTGTAAGGGAAAGATGGTGTGCGTACGTGCGTGCGTGTGTGTGTGTGTGTACAAAGTCACTTCTTGTTGGGAACAGCTGATTTAGAGTCAAGGGAAGAGGGAAGTTTATATATATATTTTTAAATATTTTTTTTAAGATTTTTTTTTAAATTTATTTATTTGACAGATAGATCACAAGTAGGCAGAGAGGCAGGCAGAGAGAGAGGGGGAAGCAGGCTCCACGCTGAGCAGAGAGCCCAATGCCGGGCTCGATCCCAGGACCCTGAGATCATGACCCGAGCCAAAGGCAGTGGCTTAACCCACTGAGCCACCCAGGTGCCCCGGGAGGTTTATATTGATAAAATGCTAGTATCATTGGCCCCTGCACTAGATGGTTTCACAGGCATTATCTAATATGATGCTTATAGTAGCCCTGTGTTATTTGTTTTATTCCTTATTTTCCTAGGAGGAAACTGGGCTCAGTGAAGTTAAACAACTTTCTCAAGGTCACAGAGCAAGGGTAAATCCAAGTCTGTCAGATTCTCAAATCAAAAGCTGGCATATAGTACATCATAATTGAGTTTATTAAAATAGTTGAATCTCTATATAAAGTAACCAGAAGACATGAATTAGAACATACTTTGAAGTAATGGAAAATATTGTTAGTTTGAGTAATGGAAAAAACTTCTTAAATTATCTTTCTACTATTTCAGCAATGTTCTTCACCAAAAGTCATGTTTAAAATACATCCAAAAATATTTGGCATAAAATGGAAAAAAAATAGAAGAACTAATCTCACAAAATATATGTCCAGCAAAGTATTACACACATACTAAACCAACTAAAATACCATGATGTATGTTGTAAAGCTACTTGAAAAAAAGTAGCAATTCAAAAAATTCTTTACAAGTATTTAAAATAGCACCTTAAAAATTATTTAGTTTTTCAAATGCTCTAAGCTGTTTTTAGAACAATGTGTATTAGGTATTAAATGAATAAATAAGTATATATGTACCGGAAAATTATTGAAGGAACCAACTAGCACTGTATATATTGGCATATGGAGTATTTTCCAATATTCAATCTAAAATTTTCCATTGTTCAAACTACTAATATTTTCTAATCAAAATATTTTCAAATTAATGTCTTCTTGATGGTATATGTATTATATGTATACTTATTTAATCTTCACAACAAACTCATGAGGTATGAGTACTATTATTACCTTATTTTAAGTTAAAATCATTATAAGTCCTAACTAGATATACAGCGTAGATATCTATGAATTTCACAACCAAGCAGTGAAGCCTTATTTAGGTTATTCATGTTGATTTCCTTTTTTTGAAAAGGTTTTAAATATTTGGCAAAATATAATTCTTTCAACAAAGTTGACATAAAGGATAGAATTAATGTTGCCCTGAGGCAACAGAAACATGTAAGAGCCCAAATTAAGTGGAATGCATGCTAGTTCATTTTATTCTTTAACAGTTTTTGTGCTCTGCTATGGGATTTGTGTGGCTCTAAATTGTTTTTTAGAACAAAGTATGTTATGTATAAATGAATAAATAACTATATATACGTAGACCTTGTTGAAGGAACCAACTAAAATTCCATGATGTGTTATAAAGCTACTTGGAGATAGATAGTAATTCAAAGAATTCTTTACAACTATTTAAAATAGTACAGGGGCGCCTGGGTGGCTCAGTGGATTAAGGCCGCTGCCTTCGGCTCGGGTCATGATCCCAGGGTCGTGGGATCGAGCCCCATATCGGGCTCTCTGCTCTGCGGACAGCCTGCTTCCTCCTCTCTCTCTCTGCCTCTCTGCCTACTTGTGATCTCTGTCTGTCAAGTAAATAAATAAAATCTTAAAATAGTACATTAAAAATAATTCTTTCATATTTTAAATTGTGATTTTCTAATTTCGTACATCAGTATTCCTTTCTAAAATATACATATTTGTGCTATTTACCAAATTCTCAATATGTGCTGAATGCTTAGGAGGTGGGAAACAGTAACATATCTTTTTAAAAAAATTATTAACATGTAATGTATTGTTTGTTTCGGGGTACAGGTCTGTGATTCATCAGTCTTAGACAACACCCAGTGCTCACCACAACACATACCCTCCCTAATGTCCATCACCCAGCCACCCTATCCCCCCACCCCCCTCCCCTCCAGCAACCCTCAGTTTGTTTACTGAGATCAAGCATCTCTTGTGGTTTGTCTTCCTTTCTGGTTTCGTCTTGGGAAGTAGTAACATATCTTAATGGCATAGAAGAATGAGTCCAGGATCTTTCTTAAAGTGATTTTTCTTCTTTTAATCAGAACATTCTCTGGTCAGTTAGTATAGAATGTGTCATTATAAATAAGTATTTCAATTATTTTTTAGATGATGAAGGTTATAAACAATGACTTTGCCAGAAGAGGTATTTTATTTGAATTTAATTTGTTAAGTTTGTCACCTATTTGGTATTCACTACCTGGCAGAAACTCAGAGCCCACTTTGGATAGTCGCTTGGTGAAGCTTTCTACAGGTTTTTCATCAAATGCTTCTTCTAATCTGAGCCAAATCAAATATTCCAAAGGGCTGCTAGTTCTTCCAGAAATTAAAGGATACCAGCATTGTGGGACTCAGTAGAAAATTTTTGAGGTGATGAGCCCAAACACAAATAGATCAATGGGTAGACCATTTGAAATTGTACTGTTAAAGGCAAGTCACTCCACTTCTCCTGGAGGGTTGGAAAGGGTTGACGGTGGACCTAAACCTCCTTGGGTCAGGCTTGCTGGAAGACGAGACAAGGGAGTCTTTGGAAGGCCTCATCTAAGAGGATCTAAGAGCAGCTGCCTTCCACTGATTCTATGAGGGTAGCTGAACAAAAGGTGACCCAGAAATGGAGATGATGCAGAACTGGTGACTAATGATGCAAGTAGGAGGAGCAAGTAAGCCCTCAGAGAGCATCCTGAAGGAACCAGAGCTGCCTGAGCAAATCTAGCAAAGCTGGGGCATTGGAAGCAACTGCGTCTGTTCTGCTAATCCAGGGTCAGACCAGAAGCTCCAGTCTGGTCACCCACTAGGTAATAATGGGGAGAAGTGCCTCTGCTCCTAGCACGTTAGGTTCCAAATATATCAGACTATGTTCATTGGCTCCCCAAACTATTGGCATTCTATCTGGCATTCCGTTCCAGGCAGTTGGCAAATGCCGTGCCCTCACCATGAGCACAGCCACTCCCTCTGCCCTTAATTTTATTAGAGCAGGTATCGTCACATTTATTGTTATATATTCTATCAGTGGCCTATGGCAAGTACAACAAGCCACATCGGATTGGAGGATTTTGGCTTTGGGTAACTTCTGAGCTCAACTCAAACTGGCCCATTAATAACTGAGAACCTTTATTTTCTCACATGCCAAGAGCTCCAGAGGGAGCGAGAGCCTCCCTCTTAGTTCACAATGATTCTCTGGGCTGTACTTTTCTTTAAATGTCACCTACATTCCCAAGCTGATGGGAGGGTTCCTGCTTCATATCCAGGCAAGAAAACATCAGGAAAACGAGGGACGGCTCTTCTAGTGCTCTCTTTTAGGAATGAGGAAACCTCTCACAAAAGCCTCCCCACAGATCCCATGTCTTTATTACCTTAATTGGGACATGTGCCCATTCATCGACTAGCCACTCACAAAGATGACAGGATTACCCTGAATGGCTTAGAGGGTTCAGGACCCACTTCTTGGAACTGGGGATGGGGTCACCTACCTGAGTAAAAAGGAGATGTATGTGCCAAAACCTAAATCCAGATTCTGCTCAATAGGTAAAAGGAGAAAATGGACATTCATAATATCAAGTACATACGTCTCAGCAAAAGTACTGATTGGATAAATGAATCAACAACAAAGATGGGTTCATTTTACTGCTTTGTGCCTTCATTTTTCCCAGATAGAGGGTAGTTTAAGATATTCACTAGTGTCGGAACAGGGCTGATCACAAATTCAGACCACTGTGAATTAAGTGTTGCAATTCTAAATATTTACCTATTTCTACATATTTACATATTTAAATTCTTATGTCAGTGTTAATGTTTTTCACCATATTTCTCCACACCATTTCCATGCTGGTATAATGACTTCTTAGTGGTGATCCTATTGCTGTCTAGGTTTTATTTTATTTTTTAAAAGATTTTATTTATTTATTTGACAGAGAGACAGCAAGAGAGAGAGAGAACACACAAGCAGGGTAAGTGGGAA